>VUQS01067058.1:0-12565 GCA_015108495.1 Heterochromis multidens | reverse complement strand
TATACTTCTATCAAAAAAAAAAAAAAAAAAAAAGTTTTTTTAAAAAAAAAAAAAAAAAAAAAAAAAAAAGAGACAGACATTTCCTTCAGGAGTTGGTAGAAACCAAGCTAAGAGAATTAATATAGTTTTATACTGGACTTGACTTGACTTGAGAATTATTCTGACAGACTTGAGTTGCTTGACTTGCTTATTCCAAAAACTCTCTAAGTTGATTCTATTATTTCCTGAGTTTATGGATGCCCTGAATGTCCCATAATCCTCTTACCTCTGAAGATGACACTGGCCTGAGGGCCTGAGTGTTTTAAGTTGTTGGCTCGCTGAACAATGCAGCGTAACATGTTGAAAGCTCAGCACAATCCTAAAAGCTCAGAAATGGAAGAATCAAATCCGGCTGGTAATTCAATGAACCGCTGGTTACATGACTACAGGAAGTTTGTAATGGTAACTACCAAAAAGTCACAAGGCAAAGATCAAAAAAGAAAGCGCTAAAGTTTAAAAAAAATCAATCAGTAACTCAAGTCCTTATTTGCCAAAACTGAAGACCAACTGAAAGAAAAACAGTCAGAAAGCTGAAAGAAAATCCAGAAAAGTCCAGAAAGAAAATTATCCTCAGATAGCTTCTCTGCATTGCCTCACAATATCTGTCTGTTTCAGAACTACAAAATAAAAGCTCTTCTTCTCAAGCAGAGATGCGTCTTGGCAAAGCCGGTTTCTTTCTCTTTCTGGCTCCCTGTAACACTCCCGTAGGGAAAGAGGGCAATGAGCGAGCATGTCAGGAACACACCTCACAACGAAAGGAAATCTCAACATTTCCTGTGCTCTTTTCCTCTCTTGTCTTCTGATTGTTTCCCTCTCTTGCCCAAATATTTGCCAGCACACTATCTATTTTCTCTCATTTCTCCCCTCTTTCACCTCAGTCACTTTCTTAATCTCTTTCCTGCTTCTGTTTGTATATTTATGGGATGAATTCTTTCTTATGTTTTCAGTAAACTGTCACCATCACTAAAATCAAAAATTCATATGGAATTTGGAACAAAGTGTCTGATTCCCTTCAAAATCCTGGAACCTGTGAACATGTGCCTTTTAAATTATAAACCAAAGATCATTTAAACAGGATGAGTCTGCAGGATTGCACAATCACGTTGGCATATAATTCCACAAGGTTCAGTGGGTCTTATTTAGTTAGATTTAAAGATTCAACATAAGCATCTGTTGTTCTAAGACATGATATTAATTAGTTAAAATGATCAACAAGACCATGTGTGCCATTTAAGATAAAGTCAGCTCTAAAAATCCAGAGGTTTTAGTTGTACTGAGAAAAGATTTGGAATATTTATAAAGGGTTAATTTGGATACAGTGAAGATGATTTTTAAGACTTTGAATTGTCACTCTGTCATTGACAATCTTGATGTCAATCTTTAATTTATTGCCTTAAAAATTTAAGCCAGCTGAGGCAGATTTAAGGTGTCAACCTTAACTCTAAGACACAAATTCCATGTCAGTACCAACTATATGCACAGTGAGATAGCGCCACCTGCAGATGCAAAGTGGGGCATACACAGAAACCGATCTGTGCGATCTGTGGTTGCCAGGTGGTTGCCGGCCAGTCTCTTGGCCTGTGTGACTGAGTCCTTAGGAAAGTCCAAATAATTGACTGAAACAAGCATACATGACTATACTCATCAGCATGTGGGCATAAAGTTAAGAAAAGAAAGTAAACTTCAAAGACTGTTATAAATTATATATTATAAATGTTACTGAGAGTTTTAAGATTAACAGTTAAGCAAATATGAACTTCACAACACGCAAATGCACCCAAGTGTCCAAAGAAAAGATAGAAAACAAAATGCAACTTTCTTAAAAGATTTTTTTTTTATCAGTAATTATCATCTTTAAACATCTGCAAGCATCATCTACTGCTCTTCAGTCATATGAACCCATATTTTAAAAGGAGACCTCTTAAAGTTCTCTGTAGTAGCATAAAAGCATCATATATGACATCTGCTTGTTTCAACATTTATTTCAAGCTGTATACCCTCAATATTACCATCTAAAATATATTTAGATATTGATTAAACTCTGTTTTGTTATTGGTATCAAACTCTAAAGAAGCCTGACATGTAAGGATCATATAATTAAAAACTTTCTGATCTTGACTAGTTTTTAACATAAAATTTCATTGAGAAGTATAAATTTTTTCCCCTTACCAAGACTGAGATTCTACGTCATTTGAGCTTCAGGCTGTACAACCAATTATCTCTGCTGTATTTATGTATATCATTAACCTATGAACCCAGTCAGCAGCACATGACATAACATGGGAGTTACAAGAACATACCTCTTCTTAATTAGGTGCTAAATTCATATCATGTGAAAGAAACTCGTTGCAGCTGTTTATTTGAAGCTAATGATGCAGTGAACTGTTATATATGTTTTCAGTGAGCAAATGTTTATGCTGTAGCATTTTGCAGAGCGTTGAAGTGTTTTTAGAGTAGGAATATATGAGTAATCCTTTATTTTGACTTATTTTTTTAAATTTTATAAATCCATATACTCAGGAGCCAAACAAAAACAAACAAATCCTTTAAAGTGTCACTGGAAAGATTTGGTATGTACACAAGGAAGTTAATTATGTACTGATAAAATGAGTCATTTCAATCTGTCTTATCTGACTTATTTTATGTGACAATTAACTCAAGCACAGTTTATAAGTTTATTTTACAACTCATACAACTCCAGCACAATTGCTTCGAATGTTTCAGTGTTTCACAAAGCCTTGCTTTAACCATCACTACCTGAAGTGAACAAAAAGCAAGCCTTTATTGTAGCTGATGATAAGTCAGAATACAATATAACAAAGTCCAAAAACACAGAAGAAACAAGCAGGGAACAAACACACTAACTGAACTAACAGGGTAGGAACACAGTATGACACAACAAGGGACACAACAGGCAAACTGAGGCTAAATATACACCTGAGGTAATGAGGGAAGTGTTTCCACTATCAGACAGCTGAAACTATTAAGGATGACAAGATAAGTGAAGTAAAACTAAAGGCACAAGAGACAACAGACTATCGAAATAAAACAGGAAGTAACTGACTAAACACAGACACAAGACCCTAACATACTTAATTTTGACACCGAAGGGTACAAGGGGAATGCTACAAAAAAAATAACACGAGAGACTATAAAAATAAACCCCAAGGAGAATACTAATGACATATATTATCAACACTGTATTTGTGAAAAATAAAACAAAAGGGGGCTTTTTTTTTTTTTTTTTTAAACATTCACTGAGAACTATTTCACAACTGAAGACGAATTCTGTACAATGGGATTAAGAGGATGTGGATCTTTTTTAAATTATTTTTGTGGCCTTGCCTCGCCTCTACGTTTTAGTGAAGACAAAATCAGGAAGGCAGGGAAGACACAGCAAAGGAATTGAATTTTGGAATTGAACGCTACATTTGGGCTTGTGGTATGTGGTCACTTGCTCAAGCGCGGAGCTAAACCAGCACTCAGGATATGGCTCTTTTAGATTTTAGGTTCTGGAAGACCTGTGAAGGTATCGCCTGGTGCTAGAGCTGGCTAGCTAGTTTTGTTGACAAACTGCATCCTGAATTCACTGTGATATTAAATCTATACTACCTGCCCAGCACCAAACATGGGGTTGAACGTGGCAGTTCAATTCCCGATTCCTCCAACCTGCTTGTCGAAGTAACCTTGGGCAAGATACTGAATCCCAAGTTGCCCCTGATGCATCCATTGTAGTGTGTGTATGAATGTTAGGTTAAAAGCACTTAGGCATAGAAAAAGGTGCTGGTATGACTCTGTGTGCTAATGGCTGAAGTAGTAAGAAGTAGTTTTTCCAGTAGTAAGAAAGCACTTTGAGCGCTCAAATAGAGTAGGAAAGCTCTATATAAGTACCACTCCATTTACCAGGTAACATTAGCCACTAGCTAGTGGTCAAAAGAATTATGCATCCTTTTTAGGAGATGGCAAACAAAAAGGTGGAATAAGAGGTAATATTATGCAGAAATAGGAAAAGCTACTTTTGGCTGCTCCCTTGTGAATAAGGGGTCACCAGAGCAGTTAGTGCCACATATTTGATTTGGCAGATTTTTGACTCTGGATGCCTTTCTAGACACATCCCCACTGGGATTTGTGTCTCCTCCCAGAAATTGAGCTGGGAGCTTTTGCTTGATAAGGGAATGGGTGAACCACTATGGCACCAATAAACAGGATTGCTCTGCTTACCAGAGCTACTCACACATCTGGCAGATGTGTGAGTAGCTCTAGTAACATAGCAGCCATACTGACTTTATAATATTGGTGAATGTGGTATCCTTGTCAGTTCAAAGAGACTTCTAAAACAGGATTTACATGAAAGTCTGTGACTGCATTTTTTTCATTGCTGAAGCCCAGTCTCCTGTCTTTACACAATCCCAGAATCACTGCAGAGAAACGAGATGGCATTAGGACAGAAATGATCAAAATAATCTAATCATCTTACACTATCCATCCAGGGCATCTGTTACTATCCTTTCTTCTTCAACAGCATTTGAGGCCTTAGTGATTCAAAGAAATGATGCAGCAGTTTTTAAGAGCAGACGCAGCAGAGACAGCGTTCAGCTTTCAGGGGGAGCAAATGAGTTAAAGCAGAACAAGTGTCAGATATCAGCAGGGGAAGAGAAGCTTAAAAACAACCTGAGTATTCAGCTGTTCACCAATGCTTTCATTGAGAAGCCACAAGGTTTGTGTCCCAGCAAACTGCAGTAATGAACACTTTCCCATTCACATGCATAGACAATACCATAATTTCTTTTTGAAATTTTGCTCATAACAGATAGACCGAGTATGTTGTTTCAGCATGACTATGAGCCAGGCATTATAATTTGAGTCTGTCAAATGGCCACAAATTGGAGACAATGGGTTCAGTGATGCACTAAGTATCATACTATACCGGCAAGATTAGTAGTGCATCATGGTTTTTTTCCTCACACAAAACCATATCATCACAGCTTTTGTGTAATCCAAAATTTTATACTGCACAATCAAGAAAAACATCAGAACCGCATTTAATAGAAAATACCAATGTCTGATTGGCTATTACTGCAAACTCTCTTATTTCTAAGGGTTAGCTGTGTCACGGTCTGGCGGTGTGAGGCAGGCAGAGGAAAGACCCAAAGGTGCAGACTCCGGAGGCAGAACGTGAACTTAAAAATTAACTTTATTGTAGGCAAAAGTAACTCAAAATACAACCCAAAAACTCTGACAGGGCAGAGCACGCAAAATACCTATAAACTCAAAACTAGAAGCAGGACAGAAAACACAAACTCACAGCAGACATAGGATTGACAACGACACAACAAGGAACTGAGGAAAACTGAGGGTTTAAATACACACAAGAGGATAATCACACAAGTGGAGGCAGCTGGGGACACAGCAGGGACAAATCAGGAGTAACGAGGGAGAGGAAGCAAAACTGAACATAATACACAGGAGACTAAGGACTATCAAAGTAAAACAGGAAGTGACACGCAGACACAGACTAAGACATGTGAACTTAACACTGAGACCAAAGACACACAGAAAGCAAGGCAGACTGGGGTGACAGACTGATACAGGGAGCATAACATAGAGAACTCAAGGAAAATACTAACACACCCAAAAACAAACTAAACAGGAGACCAGAACTAAGAACTAAGAATATTAAAGAAACAAAACCAATCACTGAATGAAAAGGGTACAAAACTCAAAACGCTGGATCACAGACCCAGGACCATGACAAGCTGGATGTGAATTTCATCATCTGCAAAGGTTGGCAACTTCAAGACAGCGTAAACTATCTGCATATCATTCATGCAGGACTCTTCTTTGGTGCTCCATATTTGAAGATCTTTGTACTATATTCCTCTCATTTATTCCTATTATGTTGTTTAGATTGCTTTCATATTACCCAGCCAAACATATTGAAACAAGTAGCTCATCTTCTTGGTTTCAGGAGTTTGTCATCATGTTTGCAAGAGTGCGTATGCAAAGAATACTGCATTTTTGAGTTTGATTCTGCAGCTGTCCATGAATTGGCCTTAACTGGCAGTTCAACAGACTTCCAACAAACTTTAAGGAATGGAGAACGATTTGAACATACACTGTTAAATTGGATAAGTTGGCCTAACCTATCAGACTTGTACTGGACTGCTGTGGTGAAAAGAGAGCTGCGCCGAAAGGCAAAGCTTTCAATTTACCAGTCCATCTACGTTCTAGCCCTTACCTATGAGATCTGGGTAAAGACCTAAAAGATTAAAGTCGCAGTACAAGCAGCCAAATTGAGTTTCCTCCTCGGGGTGACTGGGCCTCAGAGGTAACGTGAGGAACTCATACATCTGGAGAGAGCTCAGAGTAGAACCACTGCTCCTCCATGTTGAAAGGAGACAGTTGAAGTGGTTCACCCGTCTGGGCAGGATGCCTCCTGGGCACTTCCCTTTAGAGGTTTTCCAGGCAAACCCAGCTGGGAGGAGATCCCCTGATAGACCCAGAACTCACTGGAGAGATTATATATCTCGTCTGGGATGGGAACGCCTCGGGATCCTCCAGAATGAACTGGAAAGTGTTGATGAGGAGAAGGATGTCTGGAATACCCTGCTTAGCCAGCATCCACTGTGACCTGACTATGGATAAGTGGAAGATTTGAAATTTTTGAAATTTTTATTTAAAAGGGACAGTGCATATTAATGAACATATCAATGTAAATATGCCAGAGTTAGCCAAAAGGCTAGTTTTCATCTATAGTCCCTGGCAGGTCAGATAAAACCAATAAATAAAAAATTAAACACACCATCAGACAATATACAACAATCTATTCCAGACAACAGATACATAAAATTACAACATGAAAAGTCATAGTACAATAAGAAAACACAAAACAAATAAATATAAAAACATACATCATTAAAAATAACATGTATTAATATAAAATTAATGATCACAGATCTGAGTCCTCATTAGCCATTGTTTAAGATGAGTTTTAAATTTGTTGAAGGTAGCACATTCTCTTATTACAGCTGGAATATTATTCCAGATCTCACTACCTTTAACTGATAATACCTGTTTACTAAATGTTGTATGTCTAAAAGGTATTGAAGATAATGAATGGATGGATGGATGGATGGGTGGAAACTCATTGTCTCAAAAGAAAAAATTAAATAACTCCAAATTAAAAGGGGCAAATTCTACCAACTTGATTATTTTGAATGTGCAGTATTTAAGGATGATAACTTACATGAACCCTGATATAGTATACCACAGTGAAACTTAATTTTAAGTTAAAAGTATTTTAGAATAAACTCAGAAAATGTCTCTATGAATGGCCTAGATCTTTTAGAAGCATGCTGTGTACTTCCACACAGTGCTTGCATTGTGTGTAAAGAGACAGTGATCTCACTTTTTGTTGCCACAGTTTTCCTATAACTTCACAGTTACAGGAAAACTGTTTTAAATTAAGAATTTAAGTTAAACATTAACAGTCTCATTAATCTTTGTGCTTCCTGTGAAAAAGTATCCTTTACTTAGAAAAATCAAGTGCAAATTATAAAAAGGAAAGGATGCTAGCACTACTATACTCCTTATTGTGCAAGCAGAAAGCGCATATAACTCAGTATAAGTAAATAACCTTCAAAAACATATATTTAAATTATAAGCACTACTTAACATTAAGAAAGGATATTGGTTGCACTGACAATGTAGATTATTTTATAGCCTGCTGTAAGAAAGCACAGTAAAGCACAACAGCACACCTGGAGTCTAATACATTTGTTTGTCCTGAAACAGAACACAAAAGGACATATTCAGACATCAGGACAGTCCATAGTGACATACAGAAGCTGTGTGTGTGTGTGTAGATACTGCAGGCACTGGACTATACCGGACAAGGAAACTTTTGTGCACAGGCACCGTGTCATGAGTTCATGACACATTTTAGTCAGAAAACTCAGTTCAGCAACAAACCAAATATTATGTAAAAAACAAACATGAATAAATACAATACTTCCCCGAGCTGGGATGCAGGATTAGTACCAACATGTTTGATGTTAATTTGAACATATACAGCAATTCCAGAAACTTTAAACTTGTTCAAAGGAACAAGTCACCGAAGGTTTACATCAGCTGAATAGTAAAATACCTTCTGTTTGTAGATGATCTAATATGAAAACAGAAAAGGTCCTTAAAAGTTTGTTTTTTTTGGACTCTCTTGAGGCTAAACACTCAAAATGACAAAATATCATGGTCCTTGGGATTTGCTGTGTTTTGTGGTTTGCAGTCCTTTTAATAGTAGTGAATGCTGACTTCTGTTTAGTCACTACAACTTCTTTAGTGTCTGACAGCCTTCTGTGTATAAATAGCCCTGTCTTGCCTTCAGTCTTGGTCAAAGTGTCTGTTATGTTGCTATGTTTGGATTTAATTTTAGTTTTTGCTTTTGGGGGCTTTAAATTAAGTGTCCTGAATTTGGATCCAAACCTCTGCACTTCACACCATTTTGACACAAAGTTGATGTACTAATAGATTTCTAGTCAGTTTACTTTGTCTGAATGAACTCTCCATCTACAGCTACACAGCAAGCTCTTTGAAATGCCATATAGGCATGTACAAAAGTGCAATTCAACAGAGACCCATGGAAAGAATGGGAGAACCCCGATCCCAAATAGAATAAATTGATAAATGTAATAGCGGTTACCATTTTCAAACCTTTGCATGCTACTCAGCATTTGCTAATTACAACTAAGCACAGTTTACAGATGATACTGGCAGAAATGTTGCAGGTATTTGGTCATAAACCTGAGGCCTGAGGAGGTAAAATACACTCTACCAGACTTGATTATGTTGAGTATAATTTTGAGCGCAACGTGAATACAGGCTCAGATTTCAGTTCCTATATTTTAAGATAACAGCTAACAGTAACAATAATAGCATGCAGACCTTTGGTAAGTATAATGTTTACTAAAATTTTCAGACTTGTTAGAAGTTAAGTTACCATTAGCTCATTAAATTAAACCAATTTAATGGACAGTTGAAATATTGCAGTGATCCATTACAATTCATCCTGAGGGGGATATGAATAAGTGGATGAAATTTCAAGACTGTCACTCCAACAGCTTTCAAGATAGATCACTCATAACCACAAATGGTGATTTCACAGTAACACAGAAGAGAAGGTCGGGCATTCGTTATATACATGAATAACTTTTTTGTTTTTTTGTAGACCATGACTGTGTGAAATCTGTCCATTTAACGATATTTCTTTTTTTTGACCAGCTCACCAATACTGCCACAGACTATCTAAATATAAGAACCTGGATGTTACTATAATTTGAAGTGTAAACCAAAACTGGGAGTGAAGCCGAGAGAGGAAGTGCCCCAAAGGATAAACTCTGCTGAAAGAGAGCTGGTATCTATAAACACAGAAGTGCTTTACTGGAAACACTTTTTGGACTGCTTTTAACTCTTCACTTTGCTCCCATCCTCATCTCCCCTCTTTCCCTCTTCCTCTCGGTCCGTCTCTTTTTCCTGTTGCCTTTTCTTTCTCTGCCCCACCCCATGAAAGATAATCGGAGGGCATTTTCATATAACAACCTCTCAGCTGTTCAGAGAGATTTCAATGACTAGATCAGTAACAATGTGAAGTTCCAGTGGTATGCAGACACACACACGATTTCCACTTGTCTTCTTTTGGTTTTTTTCTCTCCCTTGGGCCCCCCAAACACACCATCCATACCTTCATAGGTGACGCTGCAGTAGGCATCACTGACGTCATCGTCCGGCGTTTGTAGCCGCTCTGCACACAGAATGAACACACGCAGCATGGCTCACGCACACAGCAGAGCTCTGTCAAATACCAGCAAGAGGCACAATGTCATCCATATAAGGACGTCAGTATATCCAGAAAAGTATCCTTAAAATGAGCAGAGGTCCATGGCAGAGACAGAACAAATAAGGACTGAGAGAGCGAGTGGTTGCAGCTCTCAGCTGTCTCGCTCACTCCCCACACACACATAGCACAAGCATGGTGCACTGGCTGACTCATGCACACACACACACACACACACACAGTCCTTTCAATCACAGCTGGCTTAAAGGGCCAGTAAGACACGCAAACACAAGCACACAGTGGCCTTTATTCTCACCTCACACATGCCTGAACACAATCAACAATCCAAACTCTGCCAACTTAAACCAGCACACATGGGGAGCTTGAAAATGTGCTAGTCGATGCAGATGATATTGGGCAGAGACAATGCAAGGTATAGTATAATCAAAAAAGAAGATCTTTAAGGGTAGTATAAAGAAACTTCAGTAGAAACTTAGCACTGTCACAGTCTGGGGTTTTCTCATGTAACTATCGCCTCCCAGGACTCAAGCTACACTCATGACAAAATGCTATATAGTCAAGGTAATTCACATTAAAAGTTATTGGGTCCTCCATTGGTACAGCAGAGGGCAGCAATATCACGAAAAAGTGATTAATAACAAGGGCGATAATATCTGCTAAGCAAAACTTGGCTAAAACCCCTTCAACCCAAACCCCAACATAAATAAATATACACATGCAGTTTTGAACAGAGTTGGACACAACAGTTTCCATTTATATAGTGACCTTTTGGAACATCTTGCTTGGCTTTAATACAGGGCATCAAACATATAAGCAAACACATTAGCTCCCAGAGGTGCAAGAAAAGACCTAAAATGGCATGGCACCACCTCCCACTACTTAAATCAATCTAAAAGTATAGGTAGGTTTACAGTACTATGCAAAAGTCAGAGCCAGTCATATTTTGTATTTTTTTAAAGTGGTCTTGAGCAATAGTTCTCCAGGCTTTCAAAGTTTTTCTTTAGACATTGGCTGCTTTTCCACTCATTTTTAGTCCAGTCCTTGTACCTGACCATGTTCAGAGGAATGTTTTTCTTTTCTTGTTTGTTTGTTTGTTGAACCACTTAATACTGACCTATGAATCTATAAATCATTCAAGTATAAGAAAGGCACCTAACCCAAGTAATGAACCAGTGTTGTGTCTACACATAACAGACAACTTAGCAAACAATTAATTTGAAATTTTACCTTTAGGCATAAAATAGTATTTTTGCACCAACAGGGAATCATTCTGTTGGTGCAAAAAAAGAATCCCTGTTATCCAAAACACTGGCATATCTCAGCATGCTGTGCAGTGTGTCCATAAAACTTTTGAGGGAAGTGGACTAGTGAAATTGAAAAGTAGAAGTGGTAGGCCTCAAATTGTCTACAGCCATCCGTTAAACACAGTGGAGGCTTTGTCATGGTTTGGGGCTGCATTTCAGCCAGTGGTGTTGGAGATCTTTGTCAAAATTGATGTAATTATGAACACAGAAAAGTATTGTGAGGTTTTGATCTACCATGCAATAACATCTGGAATGCATTTGATTTGCAACAGCTTCATTTTTCAGCATGACAATGATCCCAAAAACACTGCTAATGCAGTAAAAGCATTCATGGATAGAAAAACACACAGTGTAACACTATCAGTCAGGGATTGGCCTCCTCAGAACCCGGACCTCAACATTATTGAAGCGGTGTAGAATCATCTTGACAGAGAATGAAACAAAAGTCAGCCAACATCCAAAGAAGAGCTTTGAATGTCCTTCAAGAAGCCTTGATAACTATTCCTGAAGACTACTTAAAGAAATTAGAAGAAAACTTGCCTAAGAGAGTTCAGGCTGTGTTGAAGAATAAAGGTGGTCACACCAAATATTAACTTTCAAGCTTGTTAGAATTGTACAAACTCTGTTTTTGCCTTATATACTGTATTTCCATGTATGTTTGCGTGTTTCAGTAAATCACACCACCTAGTTCCCATTTTTCCAGCAAAATATAAAGAAGTGAAAAGTCAAGTCTTTTGCTTAGTACTACATATATCACAATAACATTTGAGTGTTTCAGAAAATGAAGGAATGAAGATATTAGGATTAGACAGACAATACATTTTTAAATTCCAAATAAATTATCTCAGTGTTAGTGTTTGACTCAGCAGTTTAAAACACTCAACACTTTAAAAAAAATCACAATGAAATCTAGATTTTCAGACTCTTCATGTGACAGAGTTAATCCCGAGCCTCTGCCTCGCATGACTTCATCAACTCACAATGAGAAAAAGCAGTGAAGGAATTTGAACTCATGTGACTTTTTGTGATTTGCTTCTCCTCTCACCATTAAGCCTCAAACAGAAGCTTATGTTCACAGTGACCCCCAAGTTAAATAATAAAAATAAATGAGAAGATTTGTATATGTTCAATAATGGGGGCAGGCTGCAAGCAGACGTGGGGGAATTTTGTTTCTCTTCTATTTATAGTTTGACCCACTGGGCTGCAGTCATCTACACATTTAGGGAAAGCATGTGTGCTTACGGGAAGCATGCTAACTTCAGGGAGGAGGGATAAAAATAATAAGAGTGCGTGTGTGTATGTGTGTGTGTGTGTGTGTGTGTGTGTGTGCGCATTGGTGTGAATGTTTCTATAGTCTTATGAGGATGAATAA
>VUQS01067050.1:42061-52346 GCA_015108495.1 Heterochromis multidens | reverse complement strand
ATTTTCTGGCCAGGTCTCTCCTGTCCCGCATGCTTCAGACAAAAGAGAGCCCCATTCCTTGTTTCCCCAGTCCTTTATACATTCACACCTTTGTCATATGTTTCACATCAGTGGCCCCTTAGATGTTGTTTCTTTAGATCACTGCCATCGGTACCCTCATCCATCATCACATAACTTCCTTCCTGACATTTATACTTTTCTCCTTCTCCTCGGTTAAGATTATCCACATGTTCTTTACCATTCATGTCATCTTCCGTTCCGCTTCTTTGTCTCTCCTAAATTTCCCTCATATGTGTACCTTCTAAGCCTGGCATACCTATACATGATTATTATAACACATGAAACATTACATGAGAATACCCTTTACATACTTGAAGAAAGAAAACATCCCAACAATAATGTTACTCTGTGAGTGAGTACAGTGTCAGTACATGTTATTGTGCTGAAACCTTTTCTCTGTGCTCAGGCTGACAGCCCATCAGTTAATTCTGCTTATAATGAAAGCTCAATCTCAAATATAACATAAATCTCAACTCTAAATTCACTTCCTAACCCTGAAATAACCTCACTCATTACCCTCATGTAACCTCAGCTCTTATTCCAATCACCACTATAAACCCAAGGCCTAATCCTAAAATAAACTCTCAAAGAAGTAAAGACATGTTCACACTGTGGAGGATTTTTCTAATCTTTATGCACTTGTGGGACATTTGGTCCTCATTAGTAAAGATATGTAAGAACACACGCAAGCTCTCTCTCTCTCTCTCTCTCTCTCTCGCTCTCACTCACACACACACACACACACACACACACACAGGTACTGCATACTGTATTCTACTTCAATCATGTTCTGACATGGGACCTAGGAGCTACAGTAACAGTTCATCACCACAGGTGTAATTGAGAATGAGTCATACAAATGAATGCTGTGGTGAGAGTAGCCTACAGGTAATCTGGCTATAAATGGCACAAAAACCACTCAGGATCTCTCCGTCTCCCTCCATAATCTCTCCTGCTCTTACACTCTGTGACTGTGATCCATCTTTTTTGCTTTCAGTAAACTGCCATCCTGGGCAAAAGCATTTGTCCCGCGATTTTTCTACGTTACAGAAAAGGCCTGGAACTTCTACCCATACACCATCACAGGTGTGTGTTTACCTTTCTTTGTGTTAAATATAAGGTTATTTTCACCTCAATACATTATACAAAGCTTATTTACTGAAAACAGCTGCTTTTTCAAGTGCCATCAAATATTCATAACTATGTATGCATGTATTCCCCTGTGGTAAAGTGCATGTGTGTGGGCGCAATTTCATGCTCAAGCATACGAGTTACTAATGCTATTTCTCTCCATCCATATTGAATGTCCCCGGTGCTGCAGAGTACTCAGTAAGTATTCTCACACATCATTTACTGTA
This sequence comes from Heterochromis multidens, assembly GCA_015108495.1. Taxonomy (NCBI): domain Eukaryota; kingdom Metazoa; phylum Chordata; class Actinopteri; order Cichliformes; family Cichlidae; genus Heterochromis; species Heterochromis multidens. The sequence goes on along the minus strand of VUQS01067050.1, from coordinate 50,928 downwards.
CATGACTGCAACAGAGCTTTTCTCTTTCCAGTATCAGAGGATCTAATCTGCAGCCTGCTTTCACACTATCTCTGCCCCTCAACCCTTTCCCCCCCCATTTTTCCTCTTTGTCACCCTGTAGGTATCATTCCTCCCCAAGTTCAGCATCCGTATTGAGACAAGATTCGAGAACAACAATGGTGATAACGATAACGTGAGTATAACCAAGAGTGGGGTTGTGAGAGGTGAGAAAAATAGAGTGATTAGAGAAGAGAGGGAGGAGAAAGACAAGGGTCTGGAGAGAAATTGCAATTTTCTCTGCAGCACTACAAAAATGCTCATCAAATTGATGTGCCCATTACAAGGAAAACAAGCAAGGCACGAAATGCAGTATTGGCAGATCTATTAACCAGACATGCAGTGTGCTGATCATGGCTGCCATGCTGCATTTTGTCCAAGGCACGCAAAGACACACACAGACAGAAAGCATCAGCAATTGCAGCTCTGTCTGGCACTTGTGTTTGCCTGGTGTAATTGAGAAAAGTCAAGAAACAAGATCCAACGTGTAAAAAAAAAATACAAAACTCCAAGAGTTGTGCTTTCGGCAGTGAATGCGGTGAATCTAGGTTTATGTCAAGTAGTTACAGGTCACATGAGTTTACTCCAAACAGTCACATCACCATATGAGGGTCAGGCGCATACATATCCACTGAAATATGTTGTATACACCTGGGGGCACAAATTAAGATGCCATAATCATTTAAGTTGGTCATTTGTTTGCAAACAGCTGTTTATTTACACATCAAAGGTTACAGAGCAACGCTGTCAGCCAATTAGTCATGTTGCTGCATAGTTAACTGGTGAATGTAATCAAATAGTCACTCTGTTTTTGCTCAGTTTTTGGTCTCTACCACATTCTCAGTGAAATCTCTCTTTTTAACCGCTATGTCCACAAGCTCATTACCAACTATTTTTGGTGCTATGCAGGTAGTTGAGCCCCCCCCTTTCAAAACAGTTTGTTATGTTTGTTGTGTAACTCTCCCTCCGCTCACCCCCAACCAGTCGTGGCAGATGGCTTCCTTCCCACTGTCGCCAAGTGCTTGCTCATAGGGGGTCGTCTGATTGTTGGCATTTTTTCTGTATTATTGTAGGGTCTTTACCTTACAATATAAAGCGCTTTGAGGCAACTGTTGTCGTAATTTGATAAATAAAATAAAATTGAATTGAATTGACTGGTAAGAGTGAAGCAAAGTAGTCAAGTTGCTGCCCGGGCAGCTATTTTGAAACCATAGATGGCATAAGAGATGGACGTAGCCACCATGGCATCACCCGGTGGTTTCTGAAGACCCGCTTTGAAGGCTCAAGATGAGCATCTCTGCTGTTGTCATCTTGCAACAGAAAGATGTGACGAGGAAAGGCAGGTCTGACCGCTAAACCGGACACTGACTGGCTAACAACTTGTGACTGGCAGGTCTTAACCAATGAGTGTGTGGTTTCATACTGTAGATATAATATGACCAAGATTTACCAAACAGATTTTTTTATCGAATATAACCCAAAATGAGAGACTGAGCCCTTAAATTCAGCAGGAAAGTGTTTTTAGAGCTCAAGACAGAAAGCTGTTTTCCCACAGACTTCTATAGGACTGGAAGGCTTTTTAAAACCACAGTAAAACCATAGCTATCGCCATCTGGTGGCCTTCAGATTGAATGCAGGTTTAAAGCACTTTCGCATTGGCTTCATTTTTCCAACCCGGATCCTACATCCATGTTTTTTGCTGTTTATGCTTGGAATGCACCATAAAAAAAAAAGCTTCTAAAAGCAGTGACAAGCTGCAGATTTGGGGAATAAAAACTCTCTGTAGGTTTATTGTCTGAGAATGTAATTGCAGCATTTCAGTATTTGTAGGTTACTAGAGCATCTTCCTTTCATAATACTTTATATTGTTACTCAGGGATTAACGTGGGGTTTGGCATGTGGGCGAAATCTTAGATCTGTGTGTCTAGAGGTGTAGCGGGACAGGTGAGTGCCACCCTTGACCTAAACCAGTGATTCTCAAAGTTGCCCCACTTCAGAAACCAAAATAAGTTTATTTACCCTTCATAAATTATATTTATTTAAGTAAGCTTCTCTCCATATTTTTCCCAGTCATCTATGCCCCACTTGCAGAGTCTTTGTGCCCCACAGTTTGAGAACCACTGACCAAACCTAACTGACCTAACAGTGAACATAGACACCAAATGAGTACAGCACCCAGTCCAAGAGCTTGAATACTCGTTTGTATTCTCACACAACCTTTGAATAACACAAAAACAGTTAACATTTAATTTACTATCATTTCTCAATATCGTTAGTCAGATAACTTTAACTACACATCACGTAGTCTAAATATCCACAGTCTGATTAGAAGAACTGAATGAAAAGAAGTATTTATGCAAGTCTTAAATTTGTTCCAATTTATTGAATTCTTTTTCTGAGCAGATTTTATCCTAGAAATAAACTGACATATTCTCTTTCTGCCACTCTAAGTGCAAAATACAGCGACTGTCCTGGTAGCTGGTAAGACAGATGGCCAAGCTGTATATTGAAAACAGCTTGTGTGTTTGGTCATATTTGTTGAGCTCCATTTGAAAAGCTGCATTTGAAATTATCTACGACTATGGAAAAATGGACCTCCTTTTACGCTTGCTACTCTTCTCTAGTGTTACCTAGGTTTTGAAGATACTTATATTTAAGTGTCGTGAACCTAACACTACCAACATGTACACGCATGAAGAGATGGCAGGAATGAGAATGGAGAGAAAGGATGCTGAGTGAGGAGGCGTGTGGTGACATTACTTTCTTATTTCTTGAGTGAGTAGCTCCATGGCCTCAGCTGGAAGGAATGCCGGGCTGCAGCACCCGGAAAATGAGCTTGCTGGACTTTATTATGTATGAAACTGCCAATCAGACTTATTTACTTATTTACTCCAGATCGTTCCCGCTCACTTTAACCCCTGCTGTTAGTGTACTTCCACATTTCCCAGGAAAATATCATACTTTTTACTCCACTGCACTTATTCAGCTTGCTGCACTAAATGTTTGCTTTACAAATCAGGTTTTACATACAAAGCATGTGAAGAGATTATAAAATACGATCGTGTTACAAAGCAGTGTATACAATTTGAGCTAACAAAATATAAATTTGGACCGCATGCATTCATTTTCTGGAGGAGGGAGGCTGGAGCCTATCGCAGCTGACACTGAGCAAAAGGCCAGGTACACCCTGGTCAGGGTGCGAATCTATCAAAAGGAAAGAAGGAGACACCACCTTGGCTAAGAGCCACACTTGATTTAGCATAATGGGCCACCTAAAGACCACCCTTAATTGGCTAAATTTTTTGTTTTGGTTTTTTATTTCAAAAAACCCAAACATTTAATGCTTTCAGGGTCTCAAATATACAAATAGATGGTAATTTTCTTGCAGGTCCCAATGACAGTTTTGTTTTTTATACAATTTACTTGCCAATCACGAAGACACCGTGAGAACGCCCTGAGCACATTGTAGAAGGCAACACCAAACATGCAGTTAACACAACACATTCCATAAAAGGGAGCAAGACCTTGTGTAGACGCAGACCAACAACACCACAGGAGCATAGCGGGCTATTATTTTACCCCAGGTTTTTCTTATTTGTTAGTTTTCAGCTGTGAAATGAACAACTCCAGTGGGGCATTAGAGCAAATTTTAAACAAGGTCAGATAAAAGTGTAGTCTCGTCTCTTTCTCTCTCTCTCTCTCTCTCTAGGTTTCTTCCATTCTCTCAAGGAAAAGTGTATGCTCCTCTCATAACTTTTTTTTCTCCTTCTCTTTTAATATCCCTCATATGTCCTTGTTTTTTCTCTCGTCCCCTGCCTCTGCTCTCTATCTGTTCTCTCCTCTGTTTGTGCCAGTGTGATTTGCTCCAAGGGCCTCCGGGTGGGATATAGTGAGGGGTGTTATGGTGTGTGACCTCCGTTTTCTACACAGTTACTCATCTTCTCTTAGCCCCGCTCTCTGCTGAGTGACTGTATGTGTGTGAGAGTAGGGGTGGGTGTATGTGCGTCTGGTGTCATTTAACTGTGTGACCTCCCCCATCTGTTTGGATGTAGGTTTTTGGGGACAAGCCAACCCCAGCAGAGAATGTGTGTTTTCTGGATATCCTGAGTGACCCCATCCCTGAAAAGCACTACAAAGAATCAGAGGTATGCACTGCACTGTTAAAACACACAAACATGGACACATGCTTCACAGAGGTACAAACAAATGACTGTGAACAAAAAAAAACATTTTTCCAAGTTTTTTTTTTTTTTCCCCCAGAAGGAAAACTATGTAATTGCATTATAAGAATAGTTGAGCATTTGGGGAAATACAATAATAACAATAATAATAATAATAATAATACAATAAGTCTGCTTTTGTTCAGAATTCAAACATACACTAACCAACATTTCAAATCTCATTACCCAACATGTCTGCAATACAGTGCAAAAGTCTTGAGCCACCCCTCATTTCTTTATATTTTGCTCCCAGACTTTATTGTAATTTTTAAAGTGGTCTTGAGCAATAGTTCTCCAGGCTTTCTGAAGGTCTTTCAAAGTTTTTCTTTGGACATTGGCAGATTTTTCACTTATTGTCAATCCAGTCCTTGTACCTGACCATTTTTAGAGGAATGTTTTTTTGTGTTTTTGTTAAGCCATTTAACACAGCCCTATGAATCATCCAAGCATAAAAAGGCTCCTAACTCAAGGGATGAATCGGTGTTGTGTCTACACATAACAGACAACTTAGCAAATAAGTTTTAAATTGTATCTTTAGGCACTTTGTTTCGGTCTCATTTCTTTAGTTAAATCTATGAAAAATACCAAAGTTTAACAGGCATGAAATAATATTTTAAAACAAGGTGATTCCCAAAGAGCTATTAGCCAAAAACTTGGCCTATCTCAGCATGGTGTAGAGTGTGTCCAATTTGAGGAAACTGGATGAGTGGAGGACAAAAGAAGACATGTGACATCTAAAAAACTATATACAGCAGATGAACAGTATCTGAAAGTCATTTCCTTAAGAAAGAGGAAAAAAATCCAAACCTGACACAGGTCCTGAAAGATTCAATTCAATTCAATTTTATTTATATAGCACCAAATCACAGCAACAGTCGTCTCAAGGCACTTTATATTGTAAGGTAAAGACCCTACAATAATAGAAGGAAAACCCCAACAATCAGACGGCCCCTATGAGCAAGCAAGATTCGTCTGACCCTTCAGTCAATCCATCTACTGTTCACTGAAGCCTCTCAGTGGGGCACCAGTTTAGCTCACTGGTTGAGCAGGTGCCCATAAGTCCTGTGGCTAAAGCCTGTGGGCTATTGCTGAACTATCAAATAAAATAAATAAATAATAATAAAAAGAAAGAAATGGTCTCAGTGGAAGGGTGGCTGTCATTCTTAAGGAAGGAAAACAGGGATAAAAGGCTGAGGTATGCCCAAGAACTGGACTGAAAATCAGTGGCAGCAGGTCTTATGGAGTTATGAATCCAAATTTGTGATTTTTGGTTCAAATAATCATTAATATGTACAGAGGAGGTCAGGAGAGAGGTACAACAGTGAGTGTCTACAGCCATTAGTACAACAGGATGGAGGCTCTGTCATGGTTTGGAGCTGCATTTCAGCCAGTGGTGTTGGAGACCTTGTCAAAATTTAAGGAATTATGAACACAGAAAAGTACCATCAGATTTTGATGCACCATCAGGATAAGTACCATCCGTAAAGTGTCTAACTGACAACAGTTCCAATGATCCCAAACACACTGCCAATGCAGTAAAATTACCTGGATAGAAAAACACAGTGGAGCACTATCAGTTATGGATTGGCCTCCCCAGAAACCGGACCTCAACATTATTGAAGCAGTGTGGGATCATCTTCACAGTGAACAGAACAAAAAGCAGCCAACATCCAAATAAGAGCTTTGAATATCCTTCAAGAAGCCTGGAGAACTATTCCTGAAGACTACTGACATGTTAAATAAAGCCACATCCACAACTACCACAAAAGACTTGTCATTGATGTTAAAGAAGGCAATAGACGGTATTAAGAACTAGGGTATGTAAACAGCCACACCACTGTTTTTTCAGAGAGTCCTGTATGTCAGCTTAAGTTATCTGTGGGTTTTTCTTTGCATCCCGAACAATTTTTCTGGCAGTTCTGGCTGAAATTTTTGTTGTTGTAAACTTTTGATCAGGGTCATTTGGATAGTTTCTGTTGTCATAATGATTTAAAAAGGGCAAACACAATTGTTTGATAATGAATGGCTTCACCTAACCACTAACCATGAGTGAAAGAAAAGTTTTTGTATTATCATTCATATTTTCTGAAAAATGGTCAAAAAAAAAATCACAAATTCTGCCACAGTATGTAAACTTATGAGTACAACTGTATATACAGTGGTGTGAAAAAGTATTTGCCCCCTTCCTAATTTTTTCAATATTTGTCCCACTTAAAATTTGTTTGATGATCTGAAACATGTAAGTGTGACAAATATGCAAAAAAACAAGAAATTAGGAAGGGGGCAAATACTTCTTCACACCACCTAATGTACTCTCTCTATTCTTTAACAGGTGTGCCAATCTCAATGAAACTTTGCACGAACACCATCACACATTCAGGAATTATAAACATCTATTTGTTTAAAAAAACAAACATTTATTATAAATCGCAATCTTTTGATTTTTGTGTTCATGATCCATTCATCATCCCCCTGCAAATGCGATGTTATGTTCTCCATTTGCGTTTGTTTCACGTGTCACATTCAACGTATGTCACCAGTACGTAACTTAACGGTAACCAAAATTTGGTGTGAGGCATGGCTTAAGACTTTTGTACAGTACTGTACATATTTTCATGTAATTCACAACAGCAGGATAAAAACCATAGACATTATTAAACATGGATGTAGCTACTGTGACATCACCAGTTGTTTTGTGAAGTTCCATTTTGAAGCCTCAAACAACTTGTCAGCCATAAGTCATTAGCCAAAATCCTGGATAATCCCCCTTTCTGACTGTTAAAGTGCCTCTAATTTACAAAATGGACTTATTATTCAATTCAGTGTGTCCCAAAATGAGGGACTGAGGCCATAAACTCACGAGTGTTTACTGAAGTCAGTGCTGAGGGTCGTTTTCAGCCCCTGACAGTTTTTACAACTGTGGCAGTTAAAAAGAACACAGGTTTAAGGGACTTAAATGAAGCTACCTCCATCTTATACTGTCTATGGTAAAAACATAGACAGTATAAAAGATGTGGGAATTTTTATACTCTAATTATAGTCAAGCCTGCAACTCACTCAACAAGTCCTCCACCCAAACGATCATCAGTTGGGCTGGAGAACGCAACATATACGGGCATTTCTACTTTTAAAGCCAAGAAACTTAAGACAAAAAGGCAAATACAACTCTCTAATGACTTGAGTTTGAGTCTCAACTGAGAAGAATTTTTTACGTGTTGCAAAAAAGAAATTGATAATAGTAATAGGAAAGATAAAACCTTTTAAACAACACTAAGGAGGTGATATAAAACTCTGTTTCTATGTACCAAGACCTGCCTCATCTAAAAAATGCATTCTGTATGAATTTCTTCATATGGCCACTACAGGTCGTTTCCCCTAAACCACAGCTATAGGTCATAATAACAGCTTTATACAAATGAGTTATAAGGTTGTTTCCTGCAGTAGGACAGTCTGAAATTGCTATAAAAGCACAACATGATGTATCATTTTATTATCTGCATTAATCACTGAGGTACTGAGGTACAGATCATTGTTTACTGACGCTTGTGATTCTTTTTCTTGTTGTTTTTTTAGAGCTAAGACTCTACACTGAGCACACAGACAAGTTGCATCTAACTCAAAACACTTTCTTTCTTTTAAGTGATAATGGCTCATAATGCACAGTACATAATATACAAATGATTATCCACTAAGACAAAAACACAAACCTGTTTCCTTTGTTTTCTTTACTTTACTGGCTTTTGTTTTTGCCTCTGAATAAATCAGTTATACACCCACACACACCTCTGCCTCACTGCTTATTTTCATTCTCTCTCTTCCAAGGTTTAACACGTCTTTACATGTGCATACACACACAAACACACAAATCACTTTTATTAAGTGACACGGCGAGAAAAAAGATCACAAAGACAAACACTTGCCCATCATCCTTTCGTCACAGATTCATAATGTGTGTTATCACACTCCTCTTGTGGGATGTGTTGTGCAACATGCTGCTGGCACCTCCAGACACAGATATTGTCACAGTTTCTGCAGACACAGCTTTTACATCCCACTGTTTACTCTGCACAGGACCTGAGTCTGTGGCAGTCAAGTAAAACTGGCCGAGGACCTCTGGAGAAGGGCTGGAAGGAGAGCCAGAAACCTGTCATGTGCTCCTATAAGAGGGTGGAGTGCAGCTTCGAGGTCTACGGCTTCCAGACCAGGACAGAGGAGTTCATACATAGAGTAAGACAGGACTCTTTCCCTTTATGGCTCATTCCTTTGCTAGTGTAAAGCATCTGGGTCGAGGAGACATCGCAGTCTTCTTCAATGCTATTTGGATATTTATTATTTGAATATGCAATGTGTTGCATTCTGACACAAATAAATCACTACCACATTAATTTTAAGACATTAGCATAACTATCAGCATTAACGGCAAGAAGGCTGCTGGCGTCAAATGACCTATGATCTGTATTGTATTACACAAAACAGTAAGAAAACATATATTTTTCCAGTTTCTATCAAAGCATAGTTGGAGGTTGGTGAAAGAAGTTGTACGGCTGGTGGAAAAAAAAAAAAAAAAAAAAAAAATTACAAAACAATTAA
>VUQS01067050.1:20093-33567 GCA_015108495.1 Heterochromis multidens | reverse complement strand
ATTTTCAGACCATCTTAAAATCTGCACAGCGAGTAACAAGGACTCTCTCAGGAATGGTGACACTATTTCTAGGGAATTAATTGGTCAGTTAGCAGTGATTTTGTCAAGGGTTGCAGACTCAAATGCAGCTGTCTGAGGCAGACTTCATGAACAAAAAACAAACCTTCATTGAGGCAATGCAGGTAATCCAAAAAGTGGTACCAAAGAAAGTTAATAAACTTAAACAATCAATCAATCAATCAATCAATCAATCAATCAATAAATAAATTCCACACACACAAGGGAGGACAGAGAAGGCTACAGAACAATGACAAACTGAGGTTTTAAATAGACATGGGAGGTAATTGGGAAGAGTGAAAACACCAGGGTAACAAGACACAGCTGAAACTAATTAAGACAATAAGACAGGAAGTAAAACTAACAACAAAGCACAAGAGACAAAAGGACTAACTGAGTAAAACAGGAAGTAACTAAAAGGGGGAATCAAAACAGAAATGAGGGCTTGGCAACAAGTAAAGCACAACCAAAAAAAAAATCCTTGCTATAATTACAGAAATAAAAAAAACCTTAAAACTATAAATAAAGAAGTCCCAACAGAAAAGTCAAAATAACCCAACAAAACCCACAGACCATGACAGATTTCATATCTGTCAATCTCTTGTCTAAAACCTAACCTGCTCCAAAGCAGCTCCAAAGCAGGTTGCTGGGTTCATAATACTGAATACTCAGGGTTAAACCTGAAGTTACCTTGCTAAGCCCAAAATCCCTCTTAGTGGCACAGAAATCTGGTGTAACTAAATAAATAAAAGTAGAGCCAACAAATTAATGCTTTAAATCTGCATTTTAGCTACTGCTCACTATGAAGTCTTATTTAACTTAATTTGGTGTTTATTTTGTAAAATATGTCCCCATCTGGTGTAAAACAGACAATAAACTGGGTATAATTCAGGGGATGGCAACATTAGGAACACATCACTACAGTTAAATCAGTCTCAGTTAAATCCTCCACTCTCTTGTGATGTCTGTTTAAAAAAAAAAAGAAAAAGAAAAGAAAACAAGATAGCAATAGCCATAACATTAAAGTCAAGAGTTCAAAGCTTGACAAATCAAAGAATGATGTCACAGTGGCTACATCCATCTTTTAAATACAGTCTATGATTGCAGGTAGCACACAATTTGCTACTCAGTGACCTTACAAAGGCAATTTATCACTAAGAGCAACAAGCACAAAACAGCAGTAAATAAATTTGAGCCCAATTCAACCTTTCATGCCCTCTCACTTAAAAGTTTTGTTAAACTTTTTTTTCTGAGAGATGTACAAACCTCTGTCGAGTTTCTGCATTAAATATAAAACTACAACCAGCATCTGCTTAGCTGAGCACAAAAAACAGGAGGAAACAACGTATCTGGCTCAGTCAAAAAAAAAAAACGCAAACAAGCACATTTCCAAAAAGATTTACATGTGAAAGCTATTATTTATCAACACTATACTGTATTATACTGGGCTTATCTTTTGTATATTTTTTTTGTTTGACTTGTGTGACTGACTTACACATCATGCTGACATGTTGCTCCTAACTGACAGTAAAGTGGGACATGGGCAGATACGTGGCGGCAGCTCATTAGTTTTCAGGTGACAGCTCCAGGTGACAGTGAGGCGCTACTCGACCTGAACACCGGTGTAGAAGAATCCTTTCATTTTTCCAGGCCAGCTGTCACTTCAGTCTCGATTACCACCAGGATTAGTATAACACTGCGGCTGGACTTTTGTAGGGTCAGTGTCTTTACTTTCTGTTTCTCGCTGAACTCTCCGGCTGATAAACAGAGACCATATTTCTTTTGTTGTGGATCTGCAGGGTTAAGCTTTTGACCTGGTTTTGTCTGGAGCTAAAGGGTGGACTAACTTTTTTCATTCCTGTGTAAAAGGCCGGCTGAGTTTTTCTCTCAAGCACTGTATTTTAGCCACACTGTATTTTTTTATAATATATTTTTTATGATTCCTTCCCCTTATTGCCACCTTTTAAAAGTGTGTAATTGTATATTGGGGTGTGTTATTTGTAGATGTAATTTTAGAAAAACTAATGCAGTCTTATAAAAAGCTGAAAAGTCTTAGACAATATGGTAATGACTACCCAAATCTTAATTCCATATAAACGCCCACATGCTTTTTATTCTCCTGCTGCTCACATAACATCTATTACAACTTTCCATAGCTCGAGGCCAAGCTTTCCTCCTCGCCTTTCTTTCTTCTCACCCTCTGTCTTTTTCTACTTGTCATCTGTGCTCATTTTCAACTTTGCCACTGCGCTCTGTGTTATTTCAGAATCAAAGTAATAAAATGGATCTTCACTGAGATGATTTCATTGCAGGAGGGGGTATCATGTGGAGAGGACAATGAGCAAAATGAAAAACAGGAGGACGAAGTGAGCAGAGAAACAAATCAAAAACACCTGGCTGCCTGGCTTACTTTGATTTCAAGTTCCAGCTAGATCTATAGCTACTGCCTTAAGGAAAAATCCACTGCTGGATACTCTTAGATTGTTATAAGTCAACAATCTGTGGTTTTCAGTGGACTGGAGGAGTTTGTTTGTCATGGAGTGTTGGCATTTTTACTCCACTGTGCATTCCTCTCTTTGCAATTGCTGAACAGTGGTGCAAAAGCTTCTGTTGTTTGATTGTTGCCAAACATGTCAGTGATGTTTCTGACAAAAAAAGATTTCTTCTGCTGCTCAGATAAATAGACATATTTTTGATGGGATGTTGCAACATCTGTGTTTGGACAGCCATTAATGGGAAACAAGACTCCAAGTGTGCAACCCCACTAGCAGCTCTGTGATGCTGTATTTACACTGTATTCACGCTGACATGCTGATGTTTAGCACACATAATGTGACAGTTTTGGCATGTTCACCATTCACCATCTTTGCTTAGCTTGTCAAAATGCTAGTTTTTTCTTGTAGACTCTACACAAAGTACAGCTCAGGAGAATGTTGGTAGTTTGGTGGGGATAAATAAAAAGTATTAGTCCAGTTCAAATGTTAATCTGGTGAAAAGTCAGCAGATAACCATATATTACAATCAATCTAATCCAGTCCAAAAATTAATCCACTTAATCTGTATCAAATTATCTATCAAATAGTTGTTGAGACCATCCATGTCCTCAGCTGCTCGCCCAACAAGCTCTCAAAAGAATCGCAGTCCGACTTGAACTGACTGCAATCACTCTCAGACAGACTGGCGAAGGTTTGCAGGCAGATTGCCAACACATTGCAATAAATATGAGTCAGTCTGTGCCGATGAGTGCAACTTGTTTGCAACGCATCTCTGTATAAAAGCAGACACAACTCAACTTGTAGTGAACTGGTTGCATTCTGGTTATTTTGCTAAATGCAAGCAAGGTTGCATTTAGTCATTTTGCAGTTCAATAACCTTCCTGCAGCAATTATGTCATTATTTGTGGAAGAATTTCTGAATTTCTGTTTCAGATCTATAAGGTTCTGGCTGGTTTCTGAATGTAAATAGTTACTGTGAATTTCTGTTTAATATTTGTGTTGCAACAGATTTGCAATTGATGTGCAATTTTCACAGATTTAACAGTTATCACAAACAGACTGCATGTAATTGCCAACTTGACCCCATTGCAAATTGCAAAGTGATAGCAGACTGACTCCGTCTTGTTGCTGTTTTATCACCGTCTTGACGCTTCAAAGTCACTTTGAAGATGGCAACTGACAGCAAGTGGTGACTGACCTGGTCACATCTTTGAAGAAACCATTTCAAAGGCAACAAGAATGTATGTTCATTGCGCACAGAAGCAATAATTTTGGTTGTGCCATGGTCTTCAACCACCGTTTTCCCTAGTGCAACTTTAGCATTACTAGTCCATCACAGGACTAGACTAACACCGAGAGACAGCAAACCATTCATGCCAACATCCACACCTTACCACCAATTTAGAATAACTAATTAACCTAACATGCATGTCTTCGGTTGTTAGTGGATGAAACATTTCACTAAATGCTCTAAATGTCAACCTCATGTTGGTGCCAGATTAAAGGTCACAGAATCAACAAAGTCAAAATTGAGCCTAATCTAACCAATAGCTGTTGTCATGCTGAGTTACTGGAGTAAAATACACACAAACACAAGAGCTTCATCATCTGGAGATCACGAATGTCACGGTAGTCTACGCAAGCTATCCATTGTTAGTTATTTCCCAACCAAAGTGGTAGACCAACTAACCAACTAACTAAATAACCAACAGACTGACATTATAGCCTGCAAAGCCATGCCACTAGCTACTCTGCAATGCATGTTGTATCAGTCAAAGCAACCCTAGAGAGTTTGTTATTTTGCAAATGGTGATTTTTAATTCATTAGCTGAAATTTCTCTCAATTCCCCAAAGTTATCAGGGTGGAATGACGCAAAGTTTGCCTGTGGGCCCTTGTGTTGTTGTGCTTGCGTGCTTCACGGGCCTATTATAGAGACATCAGGGGAGTAACGGAGGTCGACAGAGACAAACAGGTCACCCTTACCTGGGCTGCAGTATAAACGATTTCCCCTCTACCACTGTTCGACCTCGCTTCTTGCCTTTTTACCTCATTTCACTCCACCATCAACCCACCTCTCCTCTGTTCTACTTGTCTGCTGACTGCTACTTTCCAACCTTTATTCCTTTCCCTGTACATCCTCCACAACCCTTCTCCTCCTCATCATCCCAAGCCCATCTCTGCACTCCACCCTCCCTTTTACCTCTCCACCCCTCCACACAACAGAATTAATAATATAAAGGTGCCTGTGTGTGCGTCTGCATATGTGTGTGTGTTGGAGGGAGGGGTGAAGAGAAGAGGACTGCAATGACCTTACTCACAAATCGTTGCCTCATGTACAGCAAGCATGTCCTTGTTGCAACACCATAACAGCTCCGAGCCCCAGACCACAACACAGCATAAACAAACACACAAACAGCTGACTGCTTCCTCTCACTCTCTTTTTCTGCAGCAGTGTTATATGCTCATTATCTGCCCTTAAAAATTCACTCTGTTTGCTTGCTTGGCATTTAATAGAAAGAGAACCCGATATTCCATTCTAGCAGTGAAGTGTTGCCGCCGAGTATAACATAGCTTTTTAAGGTCTGACACCTCAGTCAGGAGGAATAAGGAGGAAGAATGTGCTTGCAGCCTGTTCCTCTTTAACTGTCATAGAAAGGGACAAATGATGTCAGACTCGGTTGCCACTGCTTCAAAGATGCACATGTCCTTTTAAAAAGCCCTCGAGCTGTGGCATTTAACATTAACACAAGACAGGTGCCGTCATGCATTCAGCTCGGTGTGTGTGTATTTATGCATGCAACCTCATCTGCTGATGTATGATCACATGCATACAGTATGTGTGGATGCATAGGTGTGTGAGCGTGAGTGTGTGTATGTGTGTGTGTGTGTCTTTGCTACTGTGGCATAAATCACTGGAGCTGAGCAGGGGGCTGGTGCTGCTCCCTCCATCTGTCTCTGTCTGCAGGGGTGAGGTATTTTACACTGATGAACGGGCGAATGGAGAGAGGTGCGAAAAAGTGAGCCCTGCTTGAGTCATGTGGGATGGACAGAAAAATAAATGCTGCAGAGTTTAAGGACAGCGGGCAGTGTGTGCATCATGTGAGTATGTGAAGAGACTAGGGGGAAGAGATGCGTCAAAGCCCGCAGTTCACATAATCCGTGTCTCTGCAGGGCCAGTTACTCACTACCTAAGATCTGCTTTTGTGAAACAGACTCTGTTATCCAGGACTGAGAAATAATGCCTCCCATATAATGTCTCTGCGTGCAGTCCTCCCCCTCCTGCTGGCTGAATGGTGGATACATTTGAATGAATGCAGCTGGAAGCTAAAAACTCAATATTTTTTTGCTCCTGCATTTCTTGTGCATCAGCAATATGGACACATCAGCCCCATTCTTGGACCAAATTTCTTGTTTAATCTTCATGCAACATAATTCTTAAGCTTAGAAAATGGCTCCACGTGTGAAAGAGCAACCTGGTGTCCACTGGTTACTTCCCTTCTATCAATCCCGCTCACCTCCTCTTAACATGATAAACCAATACAGAACAGCTCCTGAACAAATATATCTAGTACTTCCTAATCAGGCTGTCACAGTCATGAGGGAAAACTCCTTTCAAATACACACCACAGAGACTCGAGCTGCTAGACACAGCTTGTTCAGCTGAAGTATGCTTGACCAATAAAACGAATCCCCAAAACAGATTGTTCCCGAACTGACCCTGCAGTCTAGCCTACCTGTAGAAAGAGGGCAATCAAACAGAGGGCGCAATGTAACACACTCACTTACTGCTGCTCTGCACATCATACAGCTTTGACAGCAGCACCACTGGAAACTTTCTTGTTGAGCACCCTCTGCTCCAGTTATGCCCACAAGAAACTAAGAGAGCTAAGAAGAAAAACAATTCAAAAGTTGGAAAAGGTTTTTGAGCATCCATTTAAGGCCTTCCTCATCCCTCCTATCAATTAGGATTACAGAGTTTTGAAGAGACGCAGTGACAAAGGCAGGAGAGACTCTTGGCTCAGATGGGTCTTCCATTGAAGGGGAGGAGGTCATGCCTGGTCAGCTTGGATGTGAAGGTAGAGGGAGCAGAATCTCTCCCAACAGACAACCAGTAGCTTGCCACAGCGAAAGATTTTGTCCTGGGTTCTGAGATTAGCTCAAGCATGGCAATCTCTCCTTGGAAGCATTCTGCAGGGCTTAAAGAGGCAGCCATAGAGCAGCAACTGTGGAATGGTCAAAGCAATGCCAGGATGTTTTCTAAGTCCCAATTGGCAACTGAACACTTCATAGTAACACTGTCACATAATTGTTTCTGCATGCTATGTAACCTGGTGCTAAAGAGTAGTTTAATATTTTAGGAAATACACTTTGACTTTAAGTTGGATTAGATGACAAATCCTATTGGTTTCTCTTTAAAGTTTTTCACCTTGTAGCTTTTAGTTTAATTTAGCATAATAGATATTAGAGGTGGGAATCACCAGACACTCCACGATAGGATATTATCACAATACTTCACTCACGATACAATATTATTGCAATTTTTAACATTTTGCAATATGCTAAGTATTGCAATAACTTATATTTTGCGTTAAACTTCGTCAAACTTTGTCTGTTGTATCCAATAGTATAAAGTTATCTCACTTCAGTTTTTTTTTTTTGCTGCAAAATGAGATTGTCAAGCATGCCAACTCTCACCAAAACCTGCCATAAATGTTGTCATAAGACGGAGTCAGTCTGACATCTGTCTGCTATCAGTCTGCAATTGATTGGGGTCAAGTTGGCAATTACATGCAATATGTTTCTGATAATACAGCAATTAACTGTTATTAATCATTGAAATCACATATCTGTTGCCAGCTACATAGAAAGAAATTCACATTTAACTGAAATTCATATTTAACTATTACATTCGCGCTCAGCAACCTTCCTGTTCTATAATAACCAGAATACCACCAGCTTGCAACCAGATGAGTCAAGTCCCCACGAGTTGTGCTCATTGACAAAGATTCATTCAGACTAATGGCAACATGTTAGCAATCTGTCTGCATTTATAATTTAGATAGAAATTATTTGCAAACCTTCAGTCTCTCTGAGAGTGACCGCAGTCGATCCAAGTCAGACTGCAACTGTTTGCAGAAAAGCTGCCTCTTATCAGGCGACCTGTGCAATCACCATGCAATCAAAAGTGGCCGTGAATGTGCAACACCCTCAAGCTCTGGGCACCACCACAAGTTGCTATCGGTTGTAGAATGTGAAGAAATTCAATACAATCACCAGGCAGCCAGCTATTCTTTTTGTAGATGCAAGGAGGTTGCTGTCCTATTTTTACTCATGTGACTAAGCCATTAGCTTGCTCTGAATTAGGAGGTAACTTTTTCAAGCTAAGTGTGTCCAGTGTTGGATGGTTTTTCGATTGAGCTGATTTAATGTAAGTTTGCTCGGCTAACGATATCTCAGGATAGTGGTGCATGAGATGAGCGCTCTTGTTCATAATATTCCTAGAGCATTTTAATTTATTTAATAAAATATTGATATTTGATGTCCCTGTATCGATACAAAATTACCACACAAAATATCGCAGTTGTACACTGTATGGATTTTTTCCCCCACCCCAATACATATATAGCCATAAAAATGTTTTTTGAGGTCACAGTGATCTTAACCTTTGATATTTGACCACCAAACTTTAATCACTTCGTCCTAGAGTCCAGAGTGTACATTTGTGACAGAAGTAATGAAATTACACTTGGTCAAATGGACTGAAAACACCTTGAACACACATTTCAATTCAATTCAATTCAATTTTATTTATATAGCGCCAAATCACAACAAAAGTCGCCTCAAGGCGCTTTATATCGTAAGGTAAAAACCCTACAATAATACAGAGAAAAACCCCAACAATCAACACATATGGGTATACATGTATCCATTCACACAAATAGAAACCTACATGTGTTGAGATCAATTTAATCTGTGAGTGTCCACGGATGTATTCATAGCAAATGGAATAAGGATGCAGGAGGTAGCTAATCCCTGTGGTGTGCATAACCTTGAGGAGCGGGAGCCCTTATTAACATTGACGACGCTTGGTAACAGGTAGAACACACCTACCAGGACGCAAACACACATGCATACATGCACTCACACTCAAACGAGCAGACAGACATGCACGACCCCCCAGCATCTATTTTTCATTATAACAATGCTGGCAAATAAGGCAAGGTTGGGGTGTGTTACTCTGCAGCTGCACAGAGGCTGAGTGTATGAGGTGAGCTTGTCATTGACACTCGGCCTCAAACACAAGTCTGTGAGGTGTAGTACACATCCTGCGCTGGAACTCAGCTGTGTCCTTTGCAGGTACAAATACTCACAGATAAATACACACTCACTCAAACACACAAGGCTGCTCGTGGCACAGGCTTTGTTTTATCTGATTTGGCTGTAATCTTGCTTCAACAAGGCAATAACTCTCAAGAGGATGAATCTACAGTTCAGGTGCAGGCAGTTTAACAAAGTGCACAGAAGGGTTTGGATCATTTTGTGTCACTCCTGCCTTTTGTAATTTCACCTCATGTCCTGCGAAAAGAGGTTTGTGTATTATTCGACTCCGTGCTGCAATGTGTCCTTTATATACTGTCATGTAGCTGAACTATATGTCTGACTTACAGAGACAGTTTTTGGTGTTACTGTGACATTGTAATGACACACAGAGTATCTACACATATTTGCACTATAGAGTAATTCCTCCAGGAAAACAGATGCCTTGAAAGTGATCTGATTTCATGGGATAAATGGCTCAGAAAAGGCTGGTTGTGCTATAAATTTACACACAGATGTGACATGTCAAGACTGTCAAAACAATAGCTACAGCCCCCATTGGTGCTAGACATTCATTAGTACGTTCGACAACACAATAAATTAGAGCAGACAGGACAAAAAATGATCTAATCCTCTGTTAGAATGCAGAAAGCCTAGTTCTTGGAGACCCACAACACAAAAAACTGCAGGAATCATTACATGCACTCATCAGCCACTTTGTTAGGTATACTGGTTCAACTGCTTGTTAACACAAATATCTAATCAGCCAGTCACATGGCAGCAACTCAGTGCAGTTGCTGCGTTGTGACTGGCATGTAGGCATGGCCAAGACAACCCGCTGAAGTTCAAACCGAAGGTGGCATGGTTGTTGGTGCCAGACGGGCTAGTCTGAGTAATTCAGAAACTAATGATCTACTGGGATTTTCCCACACAATCATCTGTAGGGTTTACAGAGAATGATTCGAAAAACAGAAAATATCTAGTGAGCGGCAGTTCTCTGGGTTAAAATGCCTTGTTGATGTAAGAGGTCAGAGGAGAATGGACAGACTGCTTTGAGCTGACAGGAAGGCAACAGTAACTCAAATAACCACTCATTACAACCAAGGTATGCAGAAGAGCATCTCTGAATGCACAACACATCAAACCTTGATGCCTCTTCTTTCAGCTAATAACAGGAAACTGAGGCTACAATTCACACAGACTCAACTGAGCATCGTTAAACACCACAGCCTCCCTGAGTATTGTTGCTGACCATGTCCATCCCTTTATGACCACAGTGTACACCCTCCACAGTCATCAGAACGCAGTCAAATAGAGCATCTTTGGGATGTGGTGGAATGGGAAATTTGCATCATGGATGTGCAGCTGACAAATCTGCAGCAACTGTGTGCTGCTGTCATGTCAACATGGACCAAAATCTCTTTCCAGCATGTTGTTGAATCTGTTCCATGAAGGATTAAGGTAGCTCTAAAGGCAAAAGGGGGTCAAATCCAGTACTAGCAAGGTGTAATAAAGTGTCCAGTCAGTGTACGTTTTCATGAGCAGCTGGGGGAGATACCATAGATTTTAATGACTGCATTACTTGGCAAGTGTCACACCTTCTCAGATTCACTGTGAACCACTGACATCTAGCTCATCACACACACTTAAACTCAGTCACATACACACTGACAAGGAAAAATTGGTTCTGAACGGCTCCTTGATGTGATTTTTTTATGTGACTTTACAGATATTTCTTTGCTCTTCATTATGAAGATTAAAAAAAAATGCACGATTAAATTTGGATTTCAATTTGGACCAAACTGACACTCATGACCGGGTTTCTAAAATTAGCATAATTGTTATGCAGAGTAACTTGACAGGAAGAACCTTGACACTGAAGTGAAGTTAAAAATCACTTGTGATGAGATGCAGTACTAAAGTGGTAATTTGTGCAGAGATAATAATTTAATTTTTTTTTCCATGTCAGAGCTGCTAAAATAAGATTAAAAAAAATGTCAGAACCTGTTTGCATGCTTTGGCTTTTGCTTAGAAAACAAAATCACCTGTAGTTTTCTCTGGTTTTATGGAACTTGATTCATACCTGGCTGCTAAAGATGGCCATTAACACAAACACAGCTGAGCTGTGAAGCCTTTCACAATACATTATGGTATTCAATCTTCTGCCATTCTATTCATTGAAGAGATGTGGTCCTCTATGCAAGATTTAAAAGGCATTACTGCACTGGCAGTACTGTATAATACAGTATGTGACGCATGGTGTCATTTCTCACATTCACCGTGTAGTTCTTCTGAATTTAGGATGTAATTTTCAGTACCTAAAAATACTTACGAGTTCCTAATGATATTTAAAATTTAGGTACAGCAGAACAAGGGAGTAATAATTGATGGTTGTAAAGCAAAGAAGGCACAAATTATACTGCAAGTTTTTTTGTAAGCAGTGGTTACCCATGAGGTCTGATAAAGAAAGGATATACAAAAGATATACAAGTTATACTTATAGTTTAAGTACTCAGTATAAGTAATTTTAAGAAGTGATGACCTTCACAGTATTTTAAAAAGGTGTGAGTGCTTTCAAATGAGCAGGCCTATCAAGCTTTGGTTTTTGCTACAGTAACAGCCTATGTATCTAAAAAAATGTTCTTTAATAACCTTTTAAAAACCAAAAACACAGAAAGTATGAGGACTTGATTAAACAAGTGTGTTTATCTGCTTGAATGCAGCTGCAAATGTTACACTGTCTACACCCCAGCATTGCTTTCAGGCAAAAGAGGCATGCCATTAACTAACTACTGTGTATTATAAATGGTGTTGGGGTCATTACTCAAAAAAGTGATGCATTACACATTATTCCTGTAATGAATTACGTTACTTAATTACTCCCTGAAGAAAGTAATTCATTACACTAATGTTACATTACTTGTGTTACTTGGCCACATGACCTGAGATGCTCTGTCACATAGTAACCAGCTAACACTGTAAACCTGAGGCTGCAGACCTACACACTGGCACGAATCTCTATCCTAACGAGGACAAACACAAACCCTTCTTTTAGTTGAAACCAGTCTGAAGAGCACTTCACAAAAAAACGTGGTCACAGCGATGATTCTGCTGTAGAAACAGGTAGAAATGGAGGCTACAATGCTCCATGCCTGAGTGCTTTTTCTTACCTCAGGCTCTGGCTGCTTGGCTTGGCACTCATTCATTCTGGGTCCAAGTTTTTTAGCTGCTAGCTTGTGTTAGCATGCTGTCTCTGCAGATGTTTGCAGAGTTGATGTGTTAGCAGCAGCTGTATCTCATCAAGCTGCAGTTCGCACTTTACCGTCACCTTCTTGTCCTTTGGTGCAAGAAAACTGCAAATAGGCCTAACGTACATATCTTAATGTTCATATCTCCACTCCTCAAAACTTCTAAATGGCTCTACTGTTTCTCTCCTACCTCTACAGAACTGATATCAGAACCGCAGTAAAGGGGCAGGTTTGATTATTTTATTTTATTTATTTTTTATGATTATGACATAGTTTTTTTGATTAGTAACTGTAGTGTGATTAGTGAAATTAGTACATTAATGCATTGCATTGCTGCTTTATAGAAAGAATCTAATGGCGTTACTTTGGAAAGACTTGTCCATAATATATTAAATCATTAAAAAAAACAGCTGTTAAAAACTGAAACACCCACTGTGCATGAGCCAATGGCCTCAAATCAGTGCTGTTAGTCATGTAGACACAGTCAAGACGACCTGCTGAAGTTTTAAGTGACTTTGAATGTGGCGTGGTTGTTGGTGCCAGACAGGCTGGTCTGAGTATTTCAGAAACTGCTGATCTACTGGGATTTTCCCACACAACCATCTCTAGGGTTTACAGAGAATGGTCTGAAAAAAGAAAATATCCAGTAAGCGGCAGTTCTCTGCGAAAATGCCTCGTTGATGTCAGAGGAGATGGCCAGACTGCTTCAAGCTGATATGAAGGCAGCAGTAACTCAAATAACCACTTGTAACAACCAAGGTATGCAAAAGAGCATGTCTGAACACGTTTAACCTTGAAGCAGATGGGCTACAACAGCAGAAGACCACACCAAGGGCCACTCCTGTCATACACAGGCTCAACAAAATTGGACAATTTGAAGATTGGAAAAACATTGCCTGGTCTGATGAGTCTACATTTCTGCTGTGATATTAAGATGGTAGGGTCAGAATCTGGTATAAACACGAAAGCATGGATCCATCCTGTCTTTTATCAATAGTTCAGGCTGCTTGTGGTGGTGTAACAGAGTAGAGGATATTTTCTTGGCACACTTTTGGGCTCCTTAGTACCAGTTGAGCATTGTTTAAATGCCACAGCCTACCTGAATATTGTTGCTGACCATGACCATCCTTTTATGAGCACACTGTACCCATCTTCTGTTGGCTGCTTCCAGCAGGATAACACACCATGTCAGAAAGCTCAGATCATCTCAAACTGGTTTCTTAAACATGACAGTGAGTTCACTGTACTCAAATGGCCTCCACAGTCATCAGATCTCAATCCAATATTTGGGATGTGGTGGAAGATTCACATCATGGATGTGCAGCTGACAAATCTGCATCAGCTGTGTGATGCTG
>VUQS01067050.1:0-20073 GCA_015108495.1 Heterochromis multidens | reverse complement strand
GCTGACCATGTCCATCCTTTTATGATCACAGTGTACCCATCTTCTGATGGCTGCTTCCAGCAGGATAACACACCATGTCACAAAGCTCAGATCATCTCAAACTGGTTTCTTAAACATGACAGTGAGTTCACTGTACTCAAATGGCCTCCACAGTCACCAGCACCTTTAGGATGTGGTGGAACGAGAGAATCCGCAGCAACTGTGTGATGATATCATGTCAATATGGACCAGAATCTCTGAGAAATGTTTCCAACACCTTGCTGAATCTATGCCATGATGAATTAAGGCAGTTCTGATGGTACAAGGGGTCCAACCTGGTACTGGCAAGGTGTACCTAATAGTGTAAGTATGTATGTATAAATAAGTATTTAATGACTTAAAAAAAACTGATTGCAAACCAACATTTGCATTAGCCATTTTGTGTTAAACCTCTAAATTGATGCATTGGACTCTAATTAACATAGTGCTCATACTGTTGGTTGTTCATTGCCTTATGTGTACCAGATACATTATTCAAGAGAGTCATAGCACTCAAAGACTCCTAAAGCCTTGAAATCTGTGGGGGAATTCAGCAATAATGGGTTGGTAGGATTTCCAGGGAAAAAGGTTTTTGAAAACCTTATTTTGGGGCAAAGTTTTGAGCATTTTTATCAGATTTAACTGGTGATTCTGAACATCCAGTTTTTTATGTCCATGTGAACATTGAAATTAGGCTTTTTTATTTGTTTATTTATTTATTTTACAGATTTCAGATGAACATATTTAAATCCACAAAAGCTCCTAAGTCTTAATACTAGTATAAACTACTATAATTAAAAATAGACTATCCCATAAACCTTAGAGCAATCTCGTAAGACTTTCAAGATAGGTATACTTAGCAAAAAGCCTCTGGGTTACTTTTGTATTGGTAAAGACAACATAGGCTGCACTGTGGATTCACTTTATGAGGATAATATGAAACTCTGCAGTGGCAAATGATGCAAATGAGGCACAAAATCTTCAGATGTTTCTCATGTTCTTCATCTGATCCTGAGCACAGTTCAGCAAAACACACTGACTGTTTATAGAATACAAGGTCTTAGAAGTTCACTGTTTTTGGGTCTATATTGAGGCAGAGCGCTGCAGTTTTTATCTAAAGTCTTCATGAAGCCTCGGGGTGTTGGGACTGCAGTTGGGAACTTCAAACATTTTTATGGTAACAGCGAGACCAGACAGTTCACACAAGAAAGGTGTAAATTTGGCAAAGCTTGCATTCCACAGGGGTAGTGAGGCTCAACTGTGTCTGTCAAGAAACTCAGCTGGAGTTGCTGAGGCTCCTGCTATTGTGGCAAGGGTCAGTTTAATCATCAATACATCAAAAACTGCCTTCCCACCGTTGTAATGGCACAGGGCTTAAAAATGGCATGTCGGTTTAGCCTTGAAAGTGAGCCCTTTTTCTTCCTGCATCTTTTTTTAAACTAAAAAGAGGCACAACATCTGTGGTACAGAAAGACTGTTCCGTCAAGCCTTGTTTTGGTGCTAATTAGTCCAATTAGCCTTCCCCATCTCACACACTTTTAAACAAAGACGAGCAGCAGCTCTGCTCAGCTTAACCAGCCCTGCAGTTTGATGTGTGGTAGCGCTGGAAAGCTGCAGAAGCCTCTAGTTACAGACACAGATACAGGCTACTTTAAACAGTTTCAGGGCATCCTTCCTTCAGAGGATAATGCCGCATCCTGCCATATCTTTTGAAATATTGTATGTATGTTGCTTTAGCAAGATTTTAGCACAGAAACATGGTTGTGTGCATTAAGAGTCAGGCAGCAGTGTGAAGGTAAAATTCCCACAGCCGTAATTTTATGATTAGCAATGCTGAAGGGCATGTTCCATATTGGTCGGCTGTACTGTGAGATAACAAATTTCATGAGGAGGTGTAAATGAACCAGTTAGATACAGTTCAACAGAGAACTACAAGGAAATTAGTTATTCTGAACACAAGAAGAATAATCATTCCTCAACAGCAGCCTCTTTGCAGAGGCAGTTTATCATCATGAATCGACCCACATCTTCTCTCAGTCCTTCCTCTTTTATGAATAATACTAATTATACAAATTGCAATTTAGACAAATATTATAATTATGCAGCAAGATAGTGATATCTGACATTTTTTTTTCCCACCATTATTTGTACCTTCTAATGACAGAGAGAACAGCAAGAGAGAACAACATCTGAATTTTTCAAATATTTCCTCCTCGGGGCAGAGCAGCAGTAATAATTCACCGGTTTTTGCAACAGAAAACAAGATTTCTGTAGTGGTTTCACCAAATTCCCATGTTTTTTGTCCCATGAGGAAATGATACATTCAGACGTTTTTATTTTTTTTTCGATGCACTTGTAGAAGCAGTCTGAGGAAAAAAAAGAAAGAAGAAATACATCACAACATTCTTTACAGAGGCTGTTGAGATGAAGGTGTACATCAAAGCCTAAAACCAGGAATATGTTGCTGTTCTTTCTGCCTGTTTTAATTGTTGAAAATTGGGTTTTTCAAAGCCACTGTGTTTAGAGATTTAATGTAATTATAGCCTAGTACCATATCTTCAATTTGTAGAAAGGCTGTGCTAGTGAAATATGCATCCCATGCAGTGCTTGTAGTGCTCTAATGCGAGATCTTTGCCAGTACGCTTTTGTTTGTGTCAGACATCTAATATCCAGTGTTAAGAACCAGTTAAATATGTTTTCCATCCACCCACTTTCTTAACCAATTCATGGTCATGGGGGCCTGTCATTGGGCGAGAGGGAGGGTACAGTATGGCAGTCTATCAGAGAGAGACAGGCAAACTCATACCTACATCCAGTTTAGAATCACCAGTTAACCTAACTGCATGTCTTTGGACTGTGGGAGGAAGCCGGAGAACCCAGAAAGAACCCACGCAGGCACAGGGAGAACATGCAAACTCCAAATACATCCTGGCCAGCCATCAGATTCAAACTCAGGACCTTCTTGCGTTGTTACAGTAAACATGTTCTGATATTACTGGAGTTCATAGAGTGTTTTTAATGTGATATATACTAATATTTTTTATATTTATATTCATATTCAATTATTTCAATATGAGACCATCTAGTGTAGATGTGCAAAAACAACATGGTGCTTTCATGATGGAGAGAAGTCTGTGAACTTGGGTCAAAACAAAAGGCATAAACCTCATAATATAACAATAACAAAAACATAACACAATCTGTTTTTTAAGCTAATATTAAAATGGCATCTGCAATTAAATGTGCCCAAATCATACTATAATTTATGCTACATAGGGCCAGATAACTCCATCCCTCAATACAAGAGCACTTCTACTTCATATATATTTCTTCTGCATAGCTGATCAGCTTTTTGGTGCTTGTAGCCTTAGTCTCTCTCTTTTAGCATGATATCATGTATGTAGCCATTCAGGGTACCTTAAGAACCCTTTTGCTCTTGCTCTCTGACACTTTCGTCTCATTTGTTTTCCAGTATGCAGCTTTACTGTTTTGCTGCATTACAACCTTACGTGATAACGTATCAGTGTTATTTTATTTCTGCTGCCTCTGGGTGGCAGTTATTACAGGTTTAGGTGAGTATTTTATGGCATCTATATGATGCTGTGGATGGGGAGCAGGACTTTATGTTGTAGCATGCCTTTAATAAGTCTCTTATAACCACACAGCTCACACGAGAAAAAGATTTGATTGATTTTACATCTCGTGTATTGCTTTATCTGGTAGCATGCCCTCTTTCTGCCTTATACTGTATGCACGATTACGATTCGCTCAGTGATACACAGGCTAAAGTAGCTGCTGAGAAATTAACATCCCCCCTGTCTTCTCTCACATGGTTTATAATAGCAGAGCAAAACTCTCAGAGGAGCACAACAGAAATCAAACCATAGCGACCCTCTGCCAGTGATCAAAGCCTACCCAGCCCCGACCCAAGAGACAAGAAATGAGGGAGTAAAGAAGAGAGAGGGCGAGATGGATGGAGGGAGTGAGAGAATCCACACAACGTCTCGGCAAGAGCTACCTGCTTTACATATGAAATACACCTTTCTCCCTTTAATTTCCATGAAATCATGCAGGAAGCAGTTATTGCAAGGGAGGAACGAGGAGGAAGTGATGTGGAACGGCTAGAGGGGCCATTACAGCGAATCCCTCATTACACCCTGGTCACAGCTTTGGAATATTACCCCTGTGAAAACACACTCTCACCCCTGGGTGGATAAGTCAAACAGAGAGTAGATTGTCTTATCTTATTTCTTCTCTTTGTGCCCTGTCTGTGGTAGGGTTAAACTTATCAACATATGCAGCTTTAAAGAGCTGGGCTAAAGAATTGTGTGTCGTATTCCTGTCTACCTATGAATGAAGAGACTGATCCTAATTTTTATACTTTCTATATACTATTTGCTGTCATGCTGATCAGTGATTGGAGGTCATATTTTATACAGCTTTTCATTTAAAATCATGTTAGTGTTCCTCCAGATCATAATACTGTGTCATTTTGAAGATTAACTATGGAACTATGTGGGTGTTAGTGAGGTTTCATGGATATTTAAGAAGCATATTGGCACAAATGAATATTTAATTTACTTTGTGATCATCAATATTTGATGAGACGTAATTTGGGACAGTCTCTTGTGAAATAAAGGAGTGATCAGTAGTTCTTTCTTCATCCATTTGTTTATTCTCTCAGCATGCCATATCACTTTACTCACTTTCCAGGGATAAAAGAAAGAGGACGCACATAGAAAATCTATTAAGACTTTAATTTTTGTAATGTTTTTAAATACATTTTGAACAGAAACATTTGCACAAATAAGTTACAAATAAAAATACAAGCAAACACATTTTGTTTTGTCTCACATTTTCAGAATAAGGCATTTATAGCAGCAACTAAATCACAGTTACCTGAAACACTCCAGTGCTTTCAGTCAATGTTTTAAACTCAGTTTAAAACAGAATTATTAAACCTTGGCTTAATTATATTAGTCAACAGTCTCTGGGGTGTTTCAGGAAAGGTTTCACCAATGATCGGAAGTAAATAAGAAACAGGGAAAAGACTGTTGTCAGCCCTAAAGCGGAGGAAGTCACAGGAGGTAGCATCTTACTCTCCTGCCAATCTATTTTTTCTTTTCTTTTTCTTTTTTCTTTTTTTTCTTTGCAGCAGGCAATGCTTATTGATCGCTATGATTATCATAGCCATCCATCCACATTTAGCTGCATTTTCATACTCTCTGTACTGAAAGCTGTACAAGAATTGCTTCAGCATAAAGCTGTTGCAATGAGCTGAAGGTTTGCCGATGCACAGATGATCTTATCCTAATAACTCAATGTGGCTGGCGCTGGTTTATCATTAGAATAAGAAGAAGACAGGCCACAACAACACATTGCCTGCATAGAAACAACAAGACAAGAACATACAATAGTATGAAGTTAGAGCTCGAGTTTCTGTGCCCTTTACACGAATCATATTGCACTCACTGCTTTACTTTCATTGAAGGGAACAAACACATTTTTTAAATATAATGATAATATAGAAGAAGAACTCCTGGTTATTTATCAAATAATCGAAATGTTCTAGACAGGAATTAGGCAATCAGAGCTCTCCAAAATGATTGATGGGACATGCAGCCAATTAAGGGCCAAGAATAAATTTATGTAGAAGGGATCATGTATCTGAATTACATTCATCTGGTACAGCAGAGGTTAATAGCAGCTAACCTCTGTCAGATCTTTTTTTTCATTAATATTATTATGGTAAGTGGGCTTGAGAATGGACGTAACTCACTGAAAGTGTATTATGCAAACAAATAATGTACCCACTACTGCTTGACCAGTAAATTGTGCAGAATTTAGAGCCAAGATTACTGTCACCCGTAGGAAAATGTGCGTATCGGCTTCGACTGACAGGCTCACCTGGCCATGTGATATGTTTCATTCTCTAAACACAGTATTTTGTGCTAACACTACAGTACATTTTCTCTTAATATTAATGGTCCATTTGTATATTGAA
Source organism: Heterochromis multidens (assembly GCA_015108495.1). Lineage (NCBI taxonomy): Eukaryota > Metazoa > Chordata > Actinopteri > Cichliformes > Cichlidae > Heterochromis > Heterochromis multidens. The sequence goes on along the minus strand of VUQS01067050.1, from coordinate 14,051 downwards.
ATATGCACCAACGATTTAATAATCTTAGCGATAAATTTGAGGAATTAATTTGCACTAAGTGAACAGGTGTGGCCTTGGTGTTGGGTTATATATTGTGCTAAATCTGGCTTTGCTAGTAGCAGGATAAGCACCGAGGAGCGGGCCAGACACTGTTGGGGGTTAATCAGGGAACAAAATGACCACCTGTTTATGCAAAGTGATGAGAAAAGTCTCACTTGGCTGATTGGTGCATTTGTATGGGGACTATTTTTGGGGTGGCTTCCTGATTGCTCTCCTGGAGGATGGCGACTTGAACAAGGTAATGTGGTTGTTCTGATGATTACACAGGATAACTACACTGGAGTTACTGCCCGCTGGCAGAGGGACCACAATTAAATGTCTGCTCTAGAAAGTGGACACTTACTGTAAATCCGCAGCCTCTGTTCTGTGTTTTTCACGTGTATCCTCTCATAGATTGGTCATACCACACACAAGCAGGCACGCTTAATCGTAAACAAACAAATAACTACAAGTGCTTTGGCATGGATGCTGATAAACATACCTGGAAGCATTGTATGTGGACACATACAAACAAGAGCAGCCTTGTGTGCACTCTCACAGTCAGGCATATGGAAAGCACACATACACACAGGATCACACTTTCACGCAAGCATATACACACACTTCTTGTTTGTGGCTTCTGCCAGCTTTCTCCCCTCTGCATGCCGACTGTGTGTCTGGCACCGGGGTTGAGGTCTGGAGCCACACACAAGCTGTGCGCTCTGCCTGGCTTTTACACACTCTGAATGGGCTTTATGAATGGCTAGGACTCAATGACTGAGTCAACACCAGGGGCCACACTCAACCCAATCTGACAACGGGTTTTGGAGATAAGTCAGAAACAACATTCTCCCAGCACAGCCAGGAAGCATGTTTAAATTAATATGCCACCAGGTTTTCTTTTGTTTTGCACTGCAATCATTGTGCTGTGGAGTGTGTCAATCCACAGATGTGTTGCTTGTTTGCCATTTCTGGCTGAGCCCAAGTGCTTTTAAACAACACTCCATGTGTACATAGGGTGCAAGTGTGCGCATGTGTTTGTGTTCTCATTGTCCCGTCAAAGCTGTTGGATCCAATCGCTGCAATGAATCCAGCTCTCGACATTGCGTAGAGCTGGTGACTCTTACAGGCGTCAAACAAACAATGACTGATCGCCCCCTCGCAAGTTCTCACCACTGCTCTATCATCAGATCCAGAACTCGATTGACATTTAGATCTGAATCCAAGCTCAAGTCTGGCTCGACAAAGGGAGCTGTTGGTGGGGTCAGAGGGCGGAGGCCAGACGTCAGTGTTTCAAGCCAGTCAGCGGCGTCAAACGGTGTTGGAGCCCGTCGTTTCCGTGACCTCCTAGTGGATGGCAAAGGGGAGGTACAGATGGGTGGTGGGGGAGGAAGTGGGACAACCTGGCTCGAGTTTATTAAAGCAGGGGATGGAGGAAGCTCCAGCAAGAGAGAGGAGCAAAGAGGCGAAAGCAGGGAGTTGTCATCCTTGTTGTGCTGCTGGGAAGCCTGGGACTGATCATTTTGAAGAGGAGAAGGAGAACGGGCTGAGTGGGTGGGGGATTTATGGTCAGACATATTGACAGAGTCTGAAAGAGAGGCAGTACAAAGGATTAGACAATGAAAGGAATATGAGTGTTATTCAAGTGGATTTCTTTATTAATTGTGTGAGACTCACCGACAGAAGTAATAGGCTCATCTAGAATGTCATCAATGGACTGCCGAGGGTCCATCTGTTAGCCAGAGAAAAGGAGAAATCATTTCACTGAACAAAAGAAACTCCTTGTGATCTCCTGTTCATCCAAAGACTCCTGACCTGTGCTTTCTGGATAGCCTCCTGTAGTTCCTCCTCCAAGCTGCGAACACAGGGTAAGGTCTGAATAGGACTTGCTGTAATCTGCACTGGCAGTTCAAAGTCATGGCCAATTGCATCACAGGGCTGGCAGCAAAATACCTGATTAGAAAGCAGAGATAAATTGTTTGACAGGTGGCGTATGCACATGTTTGCATGTTTGCATGTTTGAGAAATGTTCCTAGACGAAAGGCTCTTTAGTGTGCCTCTGTGAAGAATAATTTATATCCATTTATCCAGGACATGTGTGCTCTGTTTTGTATGTTTACCTGTGTAAACAACACCTCTGCATGTGCATCTGTTTCTGGCTTCCCTCTAGAGCATCCTGGATCCTGTTGCAGGAACGGATGGAGGGCTCCTCCACAAGACTGGTGGTAAAAGATTTTTACAAAGCAGTCATATCATTAAAGGAACATTTCTTCAACATCTGTCACACCAGAGATGTGAGTCTGTCTGTCCTTACCTCATTACCAGAGCGTGTTGACCGGTCTCTGGGTCTGCTCCTTATCCTTTCCCTCATCTCCAGCTCCACACTCAGCTCCTGCTGTTGTTGTTGCTGCTGCTGCTGCTGCTGCTCCTTCTCAGTTCTCCAGGGAGTCCCACACTGTAGGGGTGAGGAAGATGACATGGGAAGACTGGGACTTGGCGTTCCTGAGGCAGTGCTGGCAGGAGCTACGAAGACCGTATTGGTAAGACTGCACGGTTCACCCGCCAAACTGACTGACGCAGCATTTGTGAAACCATTTGGGACAGTGTTTAGAATTCCATTTGGAACTCTGTTTGGAGCGTTGCTGAGAATCCCATTAGGAATTCCCCTGTCCTGGATGTAAAGCTGTTGGTCTGGGCTGCTGCTGGGTGAGTCTAGTCCAGAGCTGGAGCTTGAGCCAGGGCTCTGGCTGGATGGCAATGAGGGGCAGGGGGTGAGTGGCTCCAGGCTGTTACCCAGCTGACAGAGGGGAGCAGGGGTGAGGCAAGGACTGGAAAGCTGGAAAGGACGAAGACGTTGCAATAGGGCAGGCTTTGTGCCGGAGACAGGGAGGCCACGCTTACGTAGCTGCTGCCGTAACTCTGACACCTGAGGAAGGAGAAATGGAGGCGGTGGAAACATACTCTTGTAAGTAATTGGTTTCTTTTAATCATGAATCATTTCTCAAACATTTTAAGGCATTTCAGAACCTCTTCTTTGAAAAAAAATATGTTTTTTCTTACTGTTAAATCAACCAGATTAGCAGGGAGAAGCTCAGGTTTGGATGCAGGGTTTGTGTCTGTAGGGGTGTGGTTGGTTGTGGCAGGAACAGGTTGGGGATTCTGTGGTATGGCTCCCGAAGACTTCAGAAGATCACCGGATTCCCCACTGAAAGAATGACAGAAGCTTGAACTCAGCTAGAGATCAGCTGAGTAGGATCATAATAAATTAGCTGACACAGTTAATCTGTTTGTGTACCTGGGTACAACAGTGATCTGTTCTTGTGGTTGATGCTGCTGCTGCCGTTGCTGGTTCTGGAGGATTTGAAGCTGAAGGAAAACCTGCTGCTGTTTCAGGAGATCAGAATAGGCTGGGTCTAAAGACTGGGTAGGGTTAGGACTCTTCTGTTTGGCTCCAACCCCTGAAAATCAAACACCTCATCACCTGAGCAAACTTTGATTTGACAAATGAGTGTTTCTGTTTAAGTAAAGCATTATGTTGATACCTCCAGTCCCAGACCCTCCTCTCTGGTCTGGAGGAATGTACTGATGATATTTGAGTTTCCTCATTTTGGGTTTGGTGTCCCGCGGTTTCCGTGGGCGGGGGAGATGTGTGAAGTTGAGGGAGTGAGGCAGAGATGAGGAGCAGGGGGGATTGGGAGGCCGAGCTGTCTATAAAGACACATTTAGATTTTTAAACTGTAATAGTGAGTTATTCCAAGAATACTATAAACCAAATAAGAGTAAAAAAGGAAATAATTTCACACGTCAAAGTTACATAAAATGCATAAATGCCTCTCAAATCCCCAGATGACAACATGCACTGGCTCTGACATATAACCAAGCTGCTCATGTGTGAATGTGTTAACCTCTAGGCTCCCCCAGAAGTGCAAACTGACATTAATGAATGCAGAGCAGCTTACAGCAGAGCATTGTTTCTGAAAAAAAAAAAAGAGGAGTGACCACCCTGTTAGGTTAAAGACCTCTACAGTACTCTTTTATCTATTACGTTGTATACCTGTTGTGAGTACCTTTACAGCAAGTGCATACACACAGGCATAAGATGTAATTGCTGTTTTCTGGGTGAAAATGTTACGTACTACAGAAAGAAAATAATCAACATACCAAACAGCTCCCGAATAGGGATTTTATTAGCTATATGTAGCAAAACACATGATGTTGTTTACCTGTCATGCATAATCATCAATCAAAGTAAAAGTACACATTAAGCATCTATAAAAATAAATGTATTATTAAAAAAAGGTACACTAAAATGTTTTTAGTATTTTTTATAATATATATAAATCATGTACACCCAATAATTTATACACAATAAATGACAAAGAATAGCCATCATATAGGCTACCTGTTCGAGGATTTTCTTTTGTAGGAAATTAAACAAGTAAAACTATAAGTAAAAATAAAGCATACAAAAAGGAAACAACAAAGGTAGAGAATATGACATGCAAAATGGCAGTGTTAGAGATGTGACACAGGTTATTCAATTATGAAAATGGTCTAATGTCAAAGTCCATGATTAAGACCTTTAGGGTCAAAGGTATCCTGAGGAGTTCATGTTTAAAGGTGATGGAGTTTATGTCTCCCCCTCTGGATGTTTTATTACACTCCCACATAGGGGAGTAAGTTTTTTTTAAAGATTGGTAGTGTACATGACAGCTAGAAGTGTACAAGCAAGAGTGAAAGTTTACAAGATGGTAGTGAGACCAGCTGTTACATATGAGGCGTAGCTGGAGGCAGCTGAATTAAAAGTGCTGAGATTTGCATTTGGAGTGACAAAGATGGACAGGATTCGAAATGAGTACATCAGAGGGACAGCTCAGGTTGGACGGTTCAAGAACAAAGTCAGAGAAGTGAGATTAAGTTGGTTTGGACATGCGCAGAGAAGAGACACTGGGTACACTGACAGAGGAATGCTGGAAAAGATGGAGCAACTGGGCAAGTGGGAACGAGGAAGGCCAAAGAAGAGGTTTATGGATGAGAGAGGACACGCAGGTGGTTGGCGTGACAGAAGAAGATGGCAGAGGATTGGAAGAGATGGGAACAGATGATTTGCTGTGGTGAAACCTAATGAATGAGAGCAGCCAAAAACAGAAAAAGAAAAGCATCCCTGTGTCCTTTATTGAGAACAAACTGTTGGGGATACATGTATTTCATATAATTTACAGGTTTAAAACAAAAAAATATAAAAAAGATTTTTTGTGAAGGAGTATTTTTCTCATGCCATGTCATGTGTGTTTTGTGGGAATTTAAGAATTTAAAACAGCAACTCTGAAGTTCAAAAGTTTGACTTTTCCACAAACCATCCTTTTAAGCACTAAGATGTGCATGGCTTTTTTTTATGTAGCTTAAAGCAGTGGGGTTTGTACATGTGGAGGAGCATGCATTAACCCCAGCTTACCTTTGGCAGCAGGGGTGTGGTCTGAGAGGTCAGATACATCCCAGTTGGCCTCCCAGTTGTTGCCATGGAGTTTGATTCACCCAGCTTTACACTCATTGGTTGTCTGATGCCCTCGGTTCCCGGGAGCACTGCCAAACCAGACTGAAGGCAGAGTATCAGATTATTAGAGCTGACATATGAAGCTATTTATAAACTCAACAGCCAGTGAATATATGCTTTAATGTGTTTGTCAATGGTTATTACTTAGAACTCATATTAGACATTTTTGCAAAATATGTGAATTTTTATCAAAACTATATCCTCAGTGCCATTTTCTCACCTGAGTATGACAGGGACCATGGTTAAGGGTTGGTACCAGAGCTGAGCAGTCACCCAGTAATTGGTCACCTGTGAGCCTCTGCAATGAAGAAAAGGCTGGTGATTGGTGAGCACTGTGTTGCTCCGTGGGTGAGGATGAGGAGGAGATGTCATCTTCGAAGACATCAGCAGTCAGAGGGAAAGAGGCAAGACCTGAGGAAATGGAAAGCAAAAGGATGTAAGGTCAAAACACAAGGCAGGGGGAAAAAAAATGTGTGCGCTGGTTCATGCAGATGCATGTTGACTCACCGTTCTCCAGGGGAAGTGTGTGTTCGAGCTGTTGCTCCACAGGTCCAGGCGGGCGTTGGATCCTCTCAGTGAGGTCCTGTGCCTGGCGAGCTTTCTTCTGCCTGTGGGCCCCACATGCAGTCCGCTCTATGGGTGGGAGAAAGTGGGAGGGATGATACAGATAAATGGGGAGAAAGGGACAGATGGGAGATCAGTGGAAAGAGGCAAGATAGGAGAAAGAGAAGCAACAGGATTTCAGAACATATGCAATGTGAGCATGCACAACAGTTTTGCCACAGGCGATCAGTCCCAATTCAAAGCAGCAGAGGCATCAAAAGCAAGTAAACACGCCTGCCCATGGGGAAATGTATTCCCTTGGATATGAACGCAAACACATACACACACACACAAACACGCACTGACACAACATTTTTAAAATGTCACAAAAGGACTATTAAGGAAATTAGACATTTTGAAAAAGCCAGACGCTATAATCATAGTCCTTTAAAATTAAAAGGCAGGTTAGAGTAGAAGAAGGTGAGTGGCGTGATGAGAGAGGTAGATGTCAGTAATAGCAGAAAATGATGACTCTGATTCCTGGATTGGCAGGTTTATCATGTGCTGTCAATCCCTGATGTGGTTTGCCGGCTGCATGTGAAGCAGTGTTACAGTGTGCAACAAGGTCACATTTCAGTCTTACTGACAGCTGATGAAACACAAAGCCCTTTGTAAGATTTACACACTACACATCTTTGCACTACTACTGTACAACGGGGAGAGGAGAGCAGCACAGATATGATATAACACAGGCAGAGAAAAATGGAGAGGAGGGGAAGTGTATTACAGTGAGCTACGCTGGGAGCATACAGAGTGAAGCAAGGAGGAGACAGCCACATTACTGTGGGCATGATATCACCTTGTGCAGTTTCAGTGTTCAGACCACCAGGAGGCAATTTCTGAGTGGCACCGTCATCTGTTAGATGCTGCATCAGGAAACAGTGAGTCAAACCAACAGCCAAGGCCCAGAGATAACAATGCACTTAATTCAGGGGAAAGTTAAATAAAACTTTATTGTCAGTGCAGACGAAATATCATTACACCAAGATTTCCCTCAAAATTATTGCAAGGTGTTGGAAGGAGGTGTTGGAAAATTTGCCATTGAAACTGGTGCAAATTAGTTCTCTTTAGGTGAGAGGAGACCTAATAATAAATTATATTTCTTATGAACTCACAGCAGTAACCTAGCATAGAACATTTGGTCTGATTGGACTCTTACTAATACAATCACCAATCAAAATGTATTTTAAAAAAAGATAAGATAAGTAGAGGGTTAAAATGTGTTGGATGCATTAAAATCAGCATTTGATGTGAAGTGTGAGAATGTCCTGCTGCTGTATATATGTCAAACAAACAGGATGCAACTCACCAGAGCTTCAGTCTTGTCTTTCTCAGCTTTTTGAGGCAGACAGGTAGATTTCAGCCCTGTTCCAATCAGACAGAATGCGGTTAAAAATGAAATATGACAAAGCAGTGTTTAAAAAAAGATGATTTGTTTTTCTTAATACAAACTCTCATATTAGAATGTTTTAGAGAACAGTAGCCTAGAAGAATAGAAACTCAGGTGAAGGGGTGCATCAACAAAGCAGCGTCAGCTTTCAAATGATCCTTCCAAGTTACAGCATGAAGCATCTCAGACACTCTTTTGTGTTGGCAGGCATCAAAAACTGAGCAACCTGCAGCCAGGAGGGAAGTGAAGCAAGGTGCCTGACTGTCGGACTGGGATTGTTTGTTTTTTTTTTATATGTATTTCTACACTCGGCACTTTGAATTTTGTGCATGTCACAATTTATTTAGCTCACATCTTCAGATAATGATTGTTGATTGTTCCAGCTTTATATATTTATCCTTGTGTCTTAATTGCGTGCAAACTTTTTCCCTTTCTAATAAACCTACAACCCTGATAGCTGTTGTGTATGTGTGCTGAAAGAACGGGTCCATCCTGCCTTGTATCAACAGTTCAGGCTGCTGCTGGTGATGTAATGGTGTGGAGGATATTTTCTTGGCACACTTTGGGCCTCTTAGTACCAACTGAGCATTGTTTAAATCCCACAGCCTACCTGAGTATTGTTGCTGACCATGTTCAACCCAGTACTAGCAAGGTGTATCTAATAAAGTGGCCAGTATATAATATAACATTTTTTTATATTTTCATCATGTTCGTGGTATAAAAGTCACTCTTATTCCATCCATGCCATTATTTTGTTAATGCTGTAATTATTCACCTAGAGGTTGTCGAAGCAACGCCGGCTTCTCCGGTTCTTTTGATGGCAAGAAGTTTACACGGAGACAAGAACTAAGTTTAACACACTTTATTTTCAATACAATTGCAATTGGAGACCACTTGGTATTGTTCTATGCTACCCTGGCATGGTCTGAGCTACTTCCGGTTCCGGCTCCGTCTTAAAACCTCTGGCTACCTCCGCCCACCCGGCAGTGGAAAACAGCCCGCCCCCCTCTACCTCGGCTTGACAGGCGAGCTGCCCTCCACCCCCAACTGTCCTTGGGCTCAGATCATAACAATGCCACCCTTGTTGTCAGTTATTTTCCATTCCTTTCTCCGTTATAAAAAAAACCCCACCCGTTAATACTGGTTATAAAACAAATTTGATAAACAATTGATTGGTGTGTAAGAATGATCAAAACACTGTATACCTTTCACAAGGTAGACTACCATTTTTTGGTGTCACTGGACAAAAAAAAAAAGAAATCTAAACTACCCTTTCAACATATTGTAATTCAAAAAATCTGAGTGGGAACTAGATGCTCGCATCTCCTTTTAACTGTGTTTTCAGGCTGTAGAAAACTAAACCCATTCATTTAATGACCACTTATCCAACCAGTACAACCAGGACAGGTCAATAGGCTAAGAAAACCTAACATTTTTTATGTGTTTATTTAAATTTTTTTAGACTAGATCAGGTGAGTAGTATAAAGAGCAGTGAAAAGTCAGCGAAACCAAGGTGAAGCAAAGGTTTTAGCTGAGAACTTTAGCCTGAGAGAGTGGGGTTCATATCCTATGTGAAGTCAGTATTTACTTCTTCCCTTTTCTAGATTTCGGTCTGCCGCAGATTAAACCGAGAGCTTTATTTAAGTTTTGTAGATAAACATACAATAAAATATATAATTAAATCCAACATTAATCCAACCATTTTGCTCTTACAAAAGAAGAAAAGGTCAGTATAGTAAAACCTGAAAAAAACACTGAGCAAATCAATGGGCAATCGTCTTCCACTGAAAAGAAGTGACTTGAAGATCATTAATATGAAATGCACCCTGCAGTCATAGTGTACATGGATCAATCACAATGTTAATGATACACGTAGACTAACCTGAGTCTGCATTGATTTCACTCAGCCTTCGGTTCTGAATCCTCAACTGCAGGACTGAAAGACAAGATTGAACTGTGTTACCAAAAAAATGATTAAATATTACACTGATGGGACAGTACATTAGTTTCATTTCATTGAAGGCAAAATTACATATCTGGAATTAGAAATCAGGCTGACGTAGAAAGCTCAGAGTTAAGCAATGCAAGACAGCACGCTCACTGTTAAATGATATGGCCTTCAAACTCATATTACCCCATGACTTTGCAGTGCTTGTAGATTATATATCTCCTTGAATGCCGGTACATCTACACACACCACGCATAAGCACGCACACATTAACATACGCACACAAACAGGTGAAGCAAGGAAGGGCTGGGCCCATGACACAAAGTCCTTCCCTACCCCCCCACATGATACATTTCGGTGAGCATTGAGACCTGAGAGACCTGACAAGGGGAGGGGAGGAGAGGACTACTCGGGGGGGTTGAGGGCAATAACTATTTATCTCTCAGTATGTCTATTTCTGTTGGTCCCTTCCCCCCTTCAGCTGTCCTGCTCTCTCCACAAGCCTCTCATGCGTCCCCTCCTCCTCACATCACTCTCATTTGTGCTGCTAACTATACTCTTCCTGCTCTTCCTGCTCTCCTGACAACTCAGAAGTTTAAGGTCTTTAAAATCTGGATGTAAAGCAGACTTCCACATTGGTCCCCTGGGCTAAAAACACAATAGGGAAGCAGAGTTTGTCAGTTTGGCTTCCGACATTTATTTTTTTATTTGCTCCAGAGGTCCTACATCTATACTTGAACTACACTTTCAGTGTCACTTAACATGTGTTACACAATTTTAATTGTTCCTGAAGGTTCACATAAAAATATCATTTTCCATTTTTTTCCCTTTTTGCACCAAATAGCCTGACATTCTCTGAGCCTCTTAACCCTGTAATGCCAAGTGTATCATATTTGACACGAGTTTTTGAGACTTCTACATCATCAGTGTGATTTTTTTTTCTTGAAAAACCTGAACAGATTGCACAAGCATGTCAGATGTAGCAAAAATGACACAAATTAAAACTCATGTGTGCAAATTGATATTTAATTTCTTTTTTATTTTTTGTTAATTTGTCAGAAGGTTCAGTTAACACTCCAGTTTCAAAAAATTAGAATTTTCTGGCAATTATTTCATGGTTCAGGCTTTGCAGGGTTAAACTTTAAATATTTCTCAAAGGACACTTTGGTTAAACAGTTTTAAGGCATGCACATTTAAGTGGTCACAAGCTGTAAATAATCACTGTTATTTCTTCAATCATCTAATATGTGCACCAAACGAGTTCACGTCCATGTTCAACACAAAAAGTGTATCATCCTGGCTGACAAAGGGATCAACAAGTTGGATATACTGGTAGACAAAAATATTCCTCCAGCTCAGCTATGTGCTTATATGCTTCCTAACAGAACAGCTGCTTATAGAATCACGTTTTCCAGCAGGTGTTTGCACACCTAGGGGACTGTCTATGTCATTTTCTCGCCGTTCTATTTTGCCAGCCGTTTACGACAGCTGCGCGGGAACTCAGCAGCAGCCGCTGCAACTTGTTGGGGAAACTAGCATTGTGTAGCTTGGGAAGGGATGTCTAATGCTGTTTGTCACAGACGGCTGGCTGCCTCCTGAACGTTTCACTGTTAGGTTATCATCTCACCCACCACTGACAATGATATTCACATTTTGGCAGGAATGCTCATTTAAATGACCTTTTTCAGAATAAGGCATCCATTTACCATTCTTTTAAGATGCTACAGATCACAAATATTATTAGGAACCAAATAATCTCTAATATCTTTGGACATTTGTGTCCAGGCTATGTCACTCTCATTTGTTTGAAAGTCCTGAAAACATACTGCTTCCATCAGCTTCTACTATTGGTTGTGGAGGTGCAACATGAAGACATTATTTTCCTCCAAACTCAGGACACTTGTGCCTATTTTACATTTGGAATTTCTGCTTTTGTACAAACCCTTCATCACTGATTTGATGTGAACGAGATTCAGAAAAAAAGGTTTTGTGCACCACTTGCTACTTTGTCAATAACAGAACCAAAAATCTGAGGATAATTGTGGAGTTGTTTGTTGCCCACACTCACCATCATGGTGAAGCAGCTCAGTTGAGTTTTTCACTGTTACATTCTCAATATAATGATAATGATAATAATAATGAGTCTTTTTTTTATAGGTTAGGTCTGATTGTTGGTCATTTAGGCATGAATCATTAATGAAATATAGATTTGAAACCTGGTTTTAAGGAACTTTAAATAATGAGGACCTTTTCTGGTAAAAAATAAGCACAACAAAACAGCCCATGTCCTGATTAAAGTGTCAGACAGTAACATGCAGAGATCTTTATCCTCAGGGTCAGCTGCCTTTACTTCTATTCAAGATATCTCCATATGTCTGTCTGTGGGTAACAATCACTAAATCCATTCACCATGATCGATAACCTTCACTGGATTGATCACATGATCAACAGTGTGACTGACTAGCCAATAATCTTCACAAACACTTCACCTCAACTTATTGATGGTTATGTATGTGTGCCTGAGATGAAAAGCCATTGTTGTGGGAAAATAAGTCCTTCTCTCCTTTACTTGGCACGAGTTGAAGCCTCCAGAGTCCTCACCTGAGCGGAACTTGTTCCGGATGAGAAGCGATCTCTCGGAAGCCAACAGTGTCATGGTGGAGGGGAAGGTGTTGTGGGGACGAGAGAGAGGAAGTGGAGCAGTGAGAAAGGAAATTCCTGGTGTCACCCTACCAGGAGGAATGGACTCCTCTCCTTCTGTCTCTCACTGTTGGGAAAGCAGAAGAGCAGAGGAAGCAGAGGAGAGAGGGAGACAGATGCTTGTTAATCCACTGATAGACACAAACTAATATTGATAGAGACACACAAAGCATAGCGAAGATAGATTGAGGAGGAAATAGAGACAAAAAGCTTCTCAGACCTACAGGCAGACTGAACTTTATGGTTAGCCGCTCTGGCAACAGCAGGCTTCCCTATAGACAGCCTGTCATAATCACACAGAGAGTCACAAGGCCCACCCACAGAGACAGAACTAACGACACAGAGAATTAAACAGACGGGAGGCTTTTAGAGAGACAGGGCAAGGAGCCAGACGAAGAAGACTAGGAGAAAAAGTCGAGCTTGCGTGTGAGGGAGACAGAAACCCCAGCAGATACTCAGACGTCAGGGCTGGAGGACACTGATTGTGACAGACAAACATGAACTCGCAACACCTACAGCGTGGCACTGGGGACAGCAGACCAAAAATGTGTATTCCACTAAAAGAAGATGAGCTGACTCTGAAATAGAGAGAGAGCTGGGAATCTACATGAGCTGCATTAGTGCACACACACACAACCTATTAACAATATTGATTTGAACCAGCCAGCCACAAAACACCCAAAGGAAGCCTGTTTGAAGGGACTCTACAAACACACACAAACAAAACTACACACACACACATGCTCTGGAATAGCTGAGGTTATGCATACTAAATCACCATAGAGCTCTTCCTATTCCCAATCCGATAAATGCACACACTTCACTTATTTACAGCCTAAAGAGTCCAAAAGAAGGCCTCTCGTTCATTAATGCAATCAAATAACAAGCAATTGATTGAGATTTCACGTCTGGCACAGGCATTGTTTCACAGCAGGGTGCTGAGTCACAAGAAGGAACTGAAAAACACTGAGAGAATAAAAGCAAGAGAATGAAAGAGAATACTTACAGGAAAAGAGAGAATTGAGTCCCTGGGGGGAAATTGGAGTGGATTTAAGATTAAATTGAGAGAGGTGCGAGATGGAGGAAGAGAGGGAAAGAGAGAACTTCGTAGTGCGTTTAATGACGATTTCTTTCTTTCATGTTCTTTTCATATCCTTTTTTTTTTTCCTGAAGGTGAAATGCAAGGAGGAAAAGGATCTGCGGTTCCTTCGTCCTCCTTCCGACAGAAGTTCACCCTCTCTACCTCTGCCTCGCTCTCTCGGCCCCTCTCCCCCATCCGCCCCAAAGCATCCTGGATCATCAGTGCCAACTGTGAGCGACTGTCAAACTTCACCCCTCCCCTGCAGTGACCCCCCCCCCCTTTTTTTTTTTTGCTTAGAGCCATTTACCCCCTTGACATCTGCAGACTGACTGAGTGAGGAACAGATTATAGGACAGTAAGTACTTCTGTGTTTGTTGTACTTGACTGAGGTTAGAGCAGTTGATTTAATGTTAGGAGCCGGACTGTTACATAATGTGATGATAAAAAAGTGTAAGCAGGGTAAAAAAAAAAAAAGGGACAGTTTACTCTAAAGCAGCTAGAAGAAGAGTGTTTTGGACTCCCTTCAAATCGTGTACTGAAGCAGAGCTGCAGGCTCATATGCTCCTGTCAGGACACCTTTAGGTCACCCCCCCTTAAAGTGATTTACTGGTGTGTGTATGTGCAAGTGTGTGTGTGTGTGTGTGTGTGTGTGTGTGTGTGTGTGTGACGCCACACGTCACAGGTCAGTAAGTCAGCGACCGTCAGCATACACTTTACAGTGTGTTTCCAGCAAAAC
>VUQS01067048.1:0-11467 GCA_015108495.1 Heterochromis multidens | reverse complement strand
TACAAACATACAGTCCTGATCAAAAGTTTAGGACCACTTGAAAAATGGCAAAAAATCATATGTTGCATGATTGGATCGTAACAAGGTTCCAAGTAGAGCTTCAACATGCAACAAGAAGAAATGGGAGTGAGACAAAACATTTTTTTGAGCTTGCAATTTATTGAAAACAACGCTTAAACTGAAACAGGCTGTTTCACAGCTGATCAAAAGTTTAGGACCACACCTCCAAAAAAACCTGTAAACCCCCCCAAAACAGAAATCAAAGTTCCAAACATGAACTCAGTAATGAGTATATTGACTACACAAATTCATAGTACCTAATGACCTTTGTGACACTGTTTAATATCAACAACTAATTAAGTTCCATAACTTAAGTTGGGAAATTAAAAAAAAAAAAAAAAAAGCACAGCTCATCTCCTGATGCATTTACCTGTCCTACACAGGTGTGTCCAACATTTTCTGTCTTTTTCTCTCTCCTAACTCTGTCAGCACAGGAACCACAGGATGATTTAGCCATAAAGGCTCTCTGCACTGAGACAGCACCCTGACCCTGAGACTCATTTCCCTGAGGGTTTCAACTGGGTCAGATTATCCAGTGGGCATTCTGGGCACATGCCCATGGGCCCGTGTACAGTTGGGGGCCCATCCAAGAGGCCAAACAAACAAACAAACAAACAAACAAACAACATGCCAGAATTGTATTCTCTTGAATGTTAGATCTTGAAAAACATAGATATATTATATTTATCATAACAAAATGATATAATTAGTAGAATACAGTAGTCTGTATTTTATCTGCCTCTTTCTCCACTAAACTGCCTAGGCTAGTAGTCTCTCCATAAAGCACTTTAGAGCTTTTAGTGAAGCTGTATTGTTTTCAATTCAGTTCCATTTTATTTATATAGTCCCAAATCTACCTCAAGGCACTTTATGTGATGGTTACTTTTCATTTTTTTTCAGTGTGGTACACTGCTTTCCATTTTGAACTATTCTGTGTATGTGTATGTCCACATTAATGTATGATATGTCTGATTACTGAAGAAAGTAAAAAAATAAAAAGTCTGATCATCAAAACAAGTTGGCTAGGGCCCACGACATATTTGTGCTCAGGGGTATGCCACTTGATGATCTGGTCATGGGTTTCAAGCTTCTTATTTTTAATAAACCAAATATTATGCTTCCCTGTGGCCTGCCTGGGCTTTGTTTGTAAGAAAAAAATGTGGTGCTTGACTATGATTTATTTATGTATTTGTTGATGTTTTAATTTTTTAAATTAAGCTAACCGATTTTCTCCACTTGGTGTCAGTGGGATAACATGAAAACTCTGATCTCTAACTGATTACAGCATCCCCATGCAGCAAGCACACAGCAGCAGAGACCGTATACAATAATAGCAGTGGGGGAAGGACACCTGCAACCTGCAACCTAAAACCTGTTAATGTGTTTAATAGCAGAGTTCTCCCCATGCAGGACAGAGAAATTCCTGTCCCTGTCACACAAAATGTGGACAATATATTTATTTTGAATTTTAATATTTCATGTTTAAACTATTAAGGACCCAATGTCTTTCCTAAGCAAACACACTTATCCTCATGCTGGTGCACTGAATCATTCTGCTGTCAGCTGACATAATTTACAATCACTTGTCAGTCTCCTTCTGTCCTCTGAAAGTCTTAAAATCAATTTAGGAATAAATTTAGAGTCTTAAAATTAATTAATTTCATTAAGATTCCTTTCAGTCTGAGTTATTGTGGGATTACTGAAAACACAATGAAGAAAAAAATGGTAGGTAGAAAATAATTAATTTTGAAATATTTATTCTCTTCCATTAAAATATAACAAATATCAAGTTGTGACTGCTGTTGGTTAGCATACAATGTTAAAAAATAAAAAATAATAAAACAACAACAGCATCTCTGACTGTGATAATACATACATATGTCAAGAAGGCAGGTAAGGCTTTCTGTTAACACTGATCCTTGAATATATTACTTATATATACAAAGAATTAACTACATACACTTCATTGTGGTATAAAAACTGTTGTAGATCAATACATTTATTCACTAGTAATTACTGAAAAACGGAGCTTGGTCTCCCTATATTCACATATTCCAATTGCCTGTTTAACACTTCCAAGAACTATCTTAAGTCTAGATGAACCATGTGACAATCTCACATTATGAACTCCTGCTGACGTGACTCTCCATTCAACATCTCTGCTCATACCATGAATTAGTACATTTATGTCGAGTTTATGTTGAGTTTTTGTAGTTTTATGTTTTTCTTGTTTGTCAGGGTTCACGTTAATGTTTAGAGATGTTTTTTTATTTTTGTGTTTAGTCCTGCTTCCCTTATATTATTTTGTATCCTGTTGTCAAGTCTTTGTATCTGTGCTAGGTGTTTTTCTGTCATGTTACTTCCTCCTTTATTTTGATAGTTATTTGTCCCTTGTGCCTACTTCCCCCTTGTCTCATTATCTCATTCAGTTCCGCTGTGTCTTATTTTCCCCAGCTGTGTCCACTTCCTCTGATTGCCCCTGACCTTGTATATATAGTGCTGTCGTCCCCTTAGTCTATGTCAGAGTGTATGTTTATGTGCCTCATGTGTTTCCTTATTCCATGTGCCTGTAGATATACACTATATTGCCAAAAGTATTTGCTCACCTGCCTTCACACGCATATGAACTTGAATGACATCCCATTCTTAATCCATAGGGTTTAATATGATGTCGGCCCATCCTTTGCAGTTATAACAGCTTCAACTCTTCTGGGAAGGCTTTCCACAAGGTTTAGTGTGTTTATGGGAATTTTTGACCGTTTTTCCAGAAGCGCATTTGTGAGGTCAGACACTGATGTTGGGCAAGAAGGCCTGGCTCACAGTCTCCACTCTAATTCATCCCAAAGGTGGGCAGTCAAGTTCTTCCACACCAAACTTGGTCATCTGTGTTTTTATGGACCTTGCTATGTGCACTGGTGCACAGTCATGTTGGAGCAGGAAGGGGCCATCCCCAAACTGTCCCCACAAAGTTGGAAGCATGAAATTGTCCAAAATGTCTTGGTATGTTGAAGAATTAAGAGTTTCTTTCACTGGAACTAAGGGGCCGATCCCAACTCCTGAAAAACAACCCCACACCATAATCCACCCCTCCACCAAACTTTACACTTGGCACAACGCAGTCAGACAAGTACCGTTCTACTTGCAAATGCCAAACCCAGACTCATCCACCGAATAGCCAGAAACAGTCTGCATGCCTAGGTGCTTGATTTTATACATCTGTGGCCATGGAAGTGATTGGAACACCTGAATTCTATGATTTTGATAGTGAATAAATAGTTTTGCCGATATAGTGTAGTTTGCAGTTCATTTTTGGACTCTGTGTTTTGCTTCTCCCTTTGGACTTTATGTTTTGACTTTTGTAACAGCCTAATCAAACAGCTTCCCTTTTGTTAAATCCTGCCTGCCTTCTGTGTTTGCATTTTGGGTCTTCAATGTCACATTCCACACAGTCTGCATAATCTTCGGATTGTGACACATTTATAAGCAAGAATCAGTAGATCTCCACCACAGTTTTAAAATAATACAAAAGAAATACTATGAAAAATATAAATTAGAAGCTGGAGTCAGATTCTGCCAATTTTGTCACCTAATGTAGGTAGTGTCCTAATGTCCCAATAACTAAACTCAGACAGAATGATACAAAAATATGTCTATTTGACTCACTGTTACAGTAACATGGTGGTTCCACAGCTACTTACAGGTTGAGTTCAGAGAAGCATTTTGTATCTTGTAGTTTTTTGTACCAATCTGTTAATTTAAAAGCAGAATAATAGCACAGAAGTGACCAAGCACAATGGGAAAAAACTGTCCCAAGAGAAGTTAGGACTGGAAAGCAAATTTTACATTGCCTTTTTACGTAAGGTGCCTCAATCCAGCTGCTATCCAGAACAAATTTCCGACATTAAACGTCAAATGATTCACCCACTTTGCATGTTATCATTCCAATAAATGGACATTTTCAGCTATAATCACAATATTGACAGCAGGAGCCCTAACCAGCTAAATCTTACCAAGCAGTTTTGGTGCCTAAAGCTAATCAAATAGCATAAGAAAACAGGTAATGAGTGAGTGAGAATGAAACTTGTCTTCATTATGGAAACTTTTCTTGGTATGTTAACCTGGAAATAATCAGAACATTTCTGTTCAGCAAGGCAGCAATTAAATGAGGTGATAACTGCCACTCGCTTGGTGGTTGGTGGAGGAGGCCACCTACTGCTGATACCTATGAGAGTAATATGAACTGATTATGTATGTTTAATTAGGTGATAACATTTAAAAGTGGTGGAACAAAAGTATTGATGAAAGTGTTTATTTTCTTTGAAATTCTTTAAAATCAGAGCTGATTCAGCTGAGAAACTGCAAATCCATGCTCAACCTGAAAATATATTATGAAATAAAAAAACAAACATTTTTTATGAGTGATTGCAAAAATGTCATAAAGGGCAGTACTAGATTCTTCATTTTTAATGTTGCTTTTCAAAGCTCTGAAGAGGCTACAGACAATATAAATGTATGACTTCACCAGCTTTATAAAGTGGGTTATGTTGAAAAAAGATTTTCATTTAATGCGTGGATCTTTTAGTGACAGTTGGTTGAAAATGAATGAATATAATTATGATTCTCACAAAAGAAGAAACCAGTTTTACATTAGAAAGTACGAATTTGAAATGAGCCACATTATTTGTGAAATAGCTGCCAGTGTCCAGCTATGATTGACTCACAGCTGAATTTGTTCAACCCCCTTTCTCTCTCCTTCTCTTCTTCTCAGGAGCACATGCATCTATGATGTTTGCTTGTTGCTGGCTCTTTGTATCTGTCCCTTGATTGCACACAAGTAAGAAAATAAAAAGGATAATCTAATTGAACAACTTTAAAGTATGTGGTCCATTTCATGTAGTCCTTTAGAATGGTCCCTTATTTCGCCATTTCTTACCCAGCCGAGCATGTCTGTGCTGAAGGTCAGCTGTCTGCCACCGACAACATGCACAAAATGTAAAATCAGCCTCCCTCCTCTCTTCCTTCCCTCTGTGCCTTGCCTGTCTTTCTTCCCTCCCTGTGCGCTCATCCCAGGCCTAATCCAAACATAAACACATCCACAGACAGCTGGGATTGACTGTTTCAGTGTACATGTCTGGGTTTGGATCACTGGGTATTTTATTAACTACTTTTAGTTTAAAACCTACCATTTTATACTCATGTGTAATGTCTCAGAACTTGATTTCTGGGGTTTTTGATTTTGCAGCAGTTAATTATTTTACACAGTGTTGCGTCTTTAGTAATCACTGACAATTGAGTATATAAAGTAACCTTCGCTTGCGTAATCTACTGAGTCAAATGCACTTGTTTCTTAGTATCTTTCACCATAGAAAACTTGCCGTATATGATAACTGTTTTTAATGAGGCTACTACTACAATATTATTCATATTTTAGTATTTGGCAAGATATTTGAGTCATAAAAATTGGAATATAAACAACAATAACAAGCTTGTAATTGCCAGCATGGTAATACACGTCAATCATGTCTATCATTATAAGTAAGCAACCAATCTCAGCTTAGTTAATTTAATTGTCAGGATGTTGCTTCAAACATTTTCTCATTCATGTTCACTTAAAAAAATGAGACTGTTAACCTCATTCTCGATCTCAGATGATCTCACAAATCATTCAATCACAAATCTCACAGATCATTGATCACTGTACTACTTTGCCTTTAACAGTTGATTTCGTGAGGTCAAATGATGTCTTTAAGCTCCAACTCATTATCCTCTTGATAAATCAAAACAAAAATTCAAATCAAAATGCTGCAAAAACTGTAAGAGCCTTTACAAGGAACATATAAATGAGGCTGTCAGATGCATTATTTTACAAAGTATGGACTAACAACTCTGTTAGAGAATGATCTACTGTACTATCAAGCAAGACCCACCTCAGTTGTTACTAATTTAGTTAAATAATACTTTATGTTGACAGTCTCTACACTCAGTTGAGTGGTAATCTCCAGAGCTAAGATCTACTCCCTTCATTGTTAAGGTCTTTTGACTGTTGTCTGCAGTTCATCAGTGTGTTTGTGTGCGTGTGAGAGAGAGAAAGACAGGAGTAGATTTTAATTATAAATAATCATTTAATTATAAATGACACCATACATAGTTGAAGCTGTGATGACTGGGATAGCCTGCCTCAGCTTACAGCCTCTCCTCTGCTCAGAGCCGCAGGGTTCAAGAACCCAGAGTCCTTTATTTCTTCTGTCTTTCTATTTCAACTTATTATCAACCACGATAGGAACATGTTTCTGAATGTTTTTTTTTTTTAATAGTGTTGATAAACGTTGTCAGCTTTCATGTTTTCCTCAGTTTGTATGTCTTTAAATATATTTATATTACTCTCAACTGCAAAAATCTGAGATCACGAGTTTACAGTGGCCTGGGCTTGCTTTTCAAGTCACAGAAACGACTCCCTGGCTCTCATGAGCATGTGTGAACTCACCCTTATCTGGAGCTCGTTTAATTTCATGATACTTTTTGAATGTGTTTTCTTTTCTTTCTTTTAGTACTTTGATTTGAGTAAGTCTTTGATCTATTTCTGTTCTCACTCAAACACTCTTCTTTCCTAAAGATGAAATGCTTTGAAAGCAGCACAGCCAACTAACTCCATTATTTGTTTTACATCAAAAAGTTTCATCAATTATTCCATTAGCTGAAAAGAAGAGGGCTGCTGGGGAATCAGACAGAAATTCAGTGAGGGAAAGAATAGATAGAAAAAGGAGCAGTTCTGACTGCCTTTCCTCTTCCTGAAGGAGGGCTCAAGGTGAGCTTAAAGGGACTGACTACATTTTGACCGTCTGCTGCCACAATTGCTCTAATTGCTGCCACAATTAGAAAAGTAGAGATCTTTTGCAGTGGTTTAATTCAGTGGGGTGCTGATAAAATAACACCATGAAAAACAGGTTCATAGAAACTGAACCATATGAACCTGGTCCAGGTCCAGAGCCACTTGAAATTTTGATTAAAATCATTCTTTTTCTTTTCTTTCTACAAGTATGTGTAGTCAGGATTTTTTTTCCAAGTAACTAGATTTGAGTTTGTTTTGTTGGTGAAGAGTGACGTGCACCTGCGCTTGTGGCCAGGGGGCACTGCGGTACTGTTTATAACAATGTTCAGTTCTGAGCATACTGTGAACCACTGAAGCCTGATTCAACACATATCAGTTAAAACAAGCCACATAAAAGGATAATTCAATATGGTGGCCATACAATTTGCCCACTAACATATTTTATTTTACATTTTATATAAACACATTTCAATTCAATTCAATTTTATTTATATAGCGCCAAATCACAACAACAGTTGCCTCAAGTCGCTTTTCATAATCTTAATTTTTGAACAGAAAATGTCTATACAGGCTCCCAAATTCTGAGTTAGCTAGATAGAATCTCAAGAACACACAATAAGATGGAGAGTTTGTTTTTGTATGAACATAATTTTATGCACTGATAACCTAAAACATGCCAAAACAGATCACAAAGATTTTTAAGACCACCCAGACTGCAATGGATCAGACAGCACTTTCCCAATACTCTATGTCCAGTTCATGTGTTATCCCTCATTGGACAACTGTCAATAGGTAGTGACCATTGCTTAAGAGGCGTATCCCACAAGCCTTGGTATTTCAGAAATATGATCTGGTCAAAAATGACTAAACTACACAACATATTTTAAAGAGCAACTTACAGGTTACATTTTTCTCTAAACTCATAGAAAATATCTCTTGAAAAAGAATGTTTGAAAAGCAAAAGCATGATCTTATATATTTCACAAGACATAAAGGTTAAAATTCAAATGAGACTGTATGCATTTTAAGTAGCGCTCTTAAAAATACTTTTTTTTTTTCAACAGTACAGAGGGGAAGTGTTTTTCCTCTTCCTAGGTGCTCTTTACAGTAGTAGGTGGTGATGAGTCTGAAAGGTAGTAATTTAGTGAGTTGATGAATTACTGTGTATTTGCAAGTTGGACAAACTTGAGCCTTTTAGGACATCATTCACATTTTGTGCAGGTAAAGAAGCAGGACTTCACTGTTGCATCTCATGAAAAAACATACCATGCTTATACTAGATGGGAGGATCACATTCCTGGTGATATGATGGGCAGCATGGTGATGCATTGGTAAGCACTGTCACCTCACAGCAAGAAGGTCCTGGGTTTGAATCCACTTTGTTTGGATTTTGCATATTCTCTTCATGTTTGCTTGGTGCTCTGGCTTCTTCCCACAGTCCATAGACATGCATATTATGTTAACTGGTAATTCTAGATTGGCTATAGGTGTGAATGTGAGCATGAATATTTGTTTGTCTCTCTGTGTTAGCCCTGTGATAGATTGCTAACCTGTCCAGGGTGTACCTTACCTCTCATCATATGACAGAAATAGGCTACAACCACACCCCTGAATTGGTTAAGCAAATGGCTCAGGAGGTAAAATGGGTCCTCTACCAATTAGAAGGTTGGTGGTTTGATCCCTGGCTCCTCCAGTCTGCATGTCAAAGTATCCTTGGGCAAAATACTGAACCTAATGTTTGCTCCCAATGTTTCCACTGGAGTGTGTGGGAATGTTAGACAAGACACTTAGGTATAGAAAAAAAAACACGTGTGTGTGATTGGGTGAATGAGGCATGTAGTAAAAAGCGCTTTGAGTGCTCAGAGTAAAAAGGCGCTACATAAGTATCAGTCCATTTACCATTTTATGGTGATCTAGATCTAAAATCTGAATGGGATTTTGAAACCAGGACTGTGTGAGACTGATAGCTGGTGCAGTTCGTTCTGTTCACTTTCACCTTCAGGACAAGCTTCTGGTATGGGTGCTGAGCAATGGTCAACACAAACTGAGTAAGTTTACTTTTTAAATGTTTGACAACTTCCAAATGAGTCTGTATCATGATATTAAAGATGATAAGTTATTGTAATGTTAACCAGCATTAGCATACTCTTTTGGAAAAATTAATATGAATTATATTGTAAAAATTAACATGAATTATATTGTATTTCATAAAACATAACTGGTAAATTTGGTTTGCTGTTATTTGAGCCATGGAGTCAAGATGTATTGCCTGGGGACTTGTTTGTAGTTTTTCCCACACAACCACCTATCAAACCAAGTAGATCAGGAAATTAACTCTTTTTTTTTCTGTCTCTCTCAACAACCTAAAGACATGTTGAAATGTCAGACGATAATAATCAAGGATCAGCTTCATAATGCATTAGTTTCTGTTATAGATAAGCATCAATATTCTAGTAGTAAACAGCCAATTTTGTTTTATCCTACTATGTAAGCACTAACTTTACAGTATTGTAGCTAATATTTGGTATCATTTATCACTTACTGAAACACCCACCCGCTTGTCTGTCAGTTTTCCACACACCACAAATTAATTTCTCACTGGTGGCTGATCCTCATCTATTCCTGGTCTCTCATTCCGAACAGGATAATAATTGTAAGGCTGTGGTCCCTCATACTGTATGTACTGATTTCCTTTTTTTTTTTTTTTCATTTTCTTCAGAGACAGAACTACTGTTTTTCTCCCCATTTCTTAATTTGCTGAGCTCAGCCACACTAAATCCTATGACATCACAGTTAGGTGCTCTTTTTTTGTGGTATAAATTACATAACAAAATTGATTTTAAATGTTATTTTAATGCATATATATATGACTTTTTTGTGGAAAATATTGCTTAATTTTCCTAAACATTTATTCACTGAGGTCTCCAACCTGCAAGTTGCTTTTTAACTTTAATCATGTCATATATAGACACATTTTCAAGCACTGGCTAGGATTTAGCACTATCTGTCAATTTTCAGAGCAGTGCAATTGCTGATACTGCAAATAAGCATCTTGATGCTGCACAAAGTCTGACTAAGGTGGAGGGTGGGTGGAAGCATAATTTAAGCTCTGGACTTCTATCCAGCAAAGTAAGGTTTGTATCCTGTTTTATCCTGTATTTTTTATGTAATTAATTACTTATTTTGATTATATCCATTTTCACTTGGTGCTTGGTTAGGTTTAAGCACCAAACCTACTTGCATAGGTGTGTGAAAAAAGGTCATAGCATGGGTTAAAATAGATCTTTTCACAATGTTAACCATTGGTTAGAACGCAAATGACTCCTACCTGCAACGAGCGTCTCCTTCATTTCCTCAGTTACCATGGTGACAGGTCCTGCCCCAGACTCACAGTCGTTTTCAGACATTGAGGACCGCTATTAACTATATCAGATTCCACCGCATGTCAAAATTTTCAATAAATTTTAAACTTCTTTCTAATATTGACATCACATGACCTCTCACATGCATGCTATACTTGCAACAAGTTACTTCTCCATACATTTTATCAGAATGTATCATTATATTTTCAAGTTAAGATTAAGGGCAACCAGTAGTATTAATTCTATTTAAAACCCAGTGAAGACATAAGCCATTTCCATCTCTCTGTAGAATTTATTGTAATAAACATTAGCCTCCTATACAAAGAAACGCTCATATTGGTGTGACTGAAGGAGAGAGTAGTTGTGATCTAGGGGAGGAGAGAAGAGAGACAGAATGGTAAAAGGCAAGGTCGAGCAGAAGAGAAAAATTAATATGAAAATTAAAATGTAAATGTGTGGAGGAAGGAAGGATTGTGATGAGTAGGGGGGTAGTAGTAAGCAGTTTTTCTGCAGGCCCTAATCTTTCCTCAACAGGGCCCAGATAGTGATTACTAACAGGAGGCCGGCACTGGGGCTCCTTTGAAATGCAGAGCAGCCCAGTGTATAAATTGAAGGCATCCCAGCACTGGCAGCAAATGACACGTGGCCCTTGCGACCCTTGGCGTCCATCCAGGGGCCACAACACTACAAAGTAAATCTTGCACATCAGACAATTTCATTTTCATCACATAGGGAACAAGTCACCCAATACCTGGATCCTTTTACATGATTATGTCTCCCTCAGAGGTGGATCATTATTTAGATTTTCTTAGTCTGGTTCTGTGTACTGACATGTAAGCTTAGCCTGACAAACAGGAACAGTTATAAATGTGTTTCTGATAGCACTTTCTCATAGGTGTTGTGCAGTTGTGAGTCCTTTAAAAGCTCAATGCCTCTTTTCCATTAGTACCTACTCGGATCGACTCAGCGCGTCTCGACTCGGTTTCGGTGGTTTTCCATTACAATTTAGTACCACATCAGCGTGGGTGGGGTCGTTATAGCAACGCGTCCCGAAAGTCGCGTGACTTCATTTATATGCGACACAAACACACAACAATGGAGGACATTGAGGCGATCTCGGCTCGGTCGATGTCTTTTTGTCAGGCTCAGGATAAAAGAAGAGAGCCAGAGAAGGCTGCGGGCGGTGAGATGAAACACGGTGCTGTTTGTGTGTAGA
>VUQS01067047.1:0-11930 GCA_015108495.1 Heterochromis multidens | reverse complement strand
TTTGCACTTCAAGTTTATTGAAGCCTGACATTCTGAAGGGAGACAATGAATAAATAAGTGTTTGAAGGTCCTCATTAACATAACTATTAAATTACATGTGTGAGTATAGTTGACAAAGATCACTTATTTGTGGTTATGACTAGTTGGTCACTTTGTGTAACTTTTAACACTATTTCAGATACAACTAAACCGTTCAAACACAATTAACACAAATTAATTAACTAGTAGACAATAAATCTCTATTAACTAAAACTATAGTTTGTGAGGTAAAAGTTGACACTGACTGTAATGACTTCCATTCCATTTTGGAAAGAGTTGCTTGACGGCCAGTAATACACAGTATATGTACACGTAAACTGATACTGATTTATTTCAGGTAGCTAAAATCTTGCTTTTATAGCCACCTAAAAGCCACCAACCCAGAGGTTGAGGGTGCTGCACACTCTGGGCGACTAGTCAGTTCAATCAGTTACTGCACTGAATTTTTTCCACATTCAATCACAGATTTTTCCTAGTCGCAAGCAGATTGCTGTCCTATTTTTACTCTAGTGTCATTATAAAGCCATTATAAAGCCAGCTTCAAGTGGACATTAGAGGAACTGCAGTTTGTCCTTACTTTTCAGCTCCAGAGTACGCAGTTTGATAACCTCCATCAACTGCACTTCAGATAAACTGAAGTAACCTCATCTGAGTGAAATCACCTGACCCAGTGAAACTTTTATTTTATACGTCAGATCAAATATGCAAAATTGCAGCAGCTCCAGTGTGAGAAACAAACCAGTTTAAAATATTTTTTACACATTTATACTGATCACCCTGTAAATAAAGGTGTTTATGACATCTCATGTGTTGCTTTTGTGCACTGCACCACCATTCAGACTAAGGCGTTTTTGTCCACATTGCCCAGTGTGCACAACTGCGATTAATAGTCCAATGTTTCAAACATAATGCTGAAGATGTTTTCAAGAAAATGACTTCTTATATCAGCCGTAACACAGTACCCAACTGTAATAAGAAATGCTTCAGTAGAACTAACGAAGCAAAACAAAAAGATATGAAACTGCCAACCATGCAGCATGAAAGTTAAAAGGGATCTAATCCCATGCATGTAATTATTAAAATCATGTGTGTTCTTCATTGGGGCTGCTGTGTATGTGTGTGTCCCATGCAAATCATGCAATGTGCTAAAGCAAGGGTCTTCCCATTTTAAACTCACAGGCAGATAGAAAAAAATTAAGTAAATAAAATCAACATATTGTCTTGAGTTGAAAAAAAATGTTTTACTTTAATACTGAACTGTCCTTCACTGTTTGTGTCCCCACCCAATTTTTCAGATTCAGTATATATCATTTCAGTTATTGTAATTTTTTTCCATATTTATAAACTGTCTTATATGTTCTGTGCTTACAGTGTTGAACATTGTCAGTGCCACAGATTACGTGACCAAATCTGCCTTAAAGCAGAAGGGGAAAACCCTGCTAGGTGAAGTGGTGTGTGTGCAGCTGGAGGGGTCTCACCTCTTGAACAGAAGCTTGTTGAAAGAGAGGAATAAGAGGATTAGTTCTCGGTATGTCAATGTGAATCTGCAGAGAGAGAAAGAGAGAGAAAAAAAAAGACAAACACTGAAGCAACGGGCAGGTTAGCACAGATTTGGCCATTACAGACAGTGACAGAAACAGAGAGCGAGAGCAACAGTTAGTGGATTGGTGTCCTTGATTGAAGTCAGACTGGGGTTTTGGTTTTCTGAAATGGATAGCAGCTGTGGTCTTGAATGCAGCACTGCATATGAGTGCCCGTGCATGCTGAGATGCCTCTATGATAATATGTGCTTGCAACAATGTACATGTGTGTGTTTATGCATGTGTGAGACCACATTTACACCATTTCAGAGTGTTTACCCCGCAGACGAACAATACGACAGGCGGACAGATTTCATCAGAAGGGAGCCAGACGGATGCAGGGCGGCAGCTGGAGCCAAGCCAACTGAAATAGCCCGGTCTGTTTGTAAGAGTGTGTGGCTTGTTACAGGACTGGGAATTGGGCTACATCCAGTCCTGTCCACTCTTAACACCTTACCTCTGTCACCTTTGGCTGCAGCACCAAAGATTCAGGACTCATCCTAGGAATGTCTATGTGGATCTGACAGCAACATGGGAGAGAATGTGTTAGGCACACACACACACAAACACAAAGACACATTTACACCCACAAGAACAAGAACCAATGTTAAAGTCCTCAACATGCACTTGTGTTCAATAATCTGCACTTAAAAGTAAGCTTTCCTCAGATGTTATAAAGAAATGAGCACATTGAAACATAAAGTGGACTTATGCTCATGTCCAGTTCTATATTCTTATTTTGGAGTCTATAGTGTAGCTTTGCTTCCTTATAATCCTTGTTCATCTTACACTGTACCAATCAGTTCATCGACTGTCTTAAACAAGCCATTCTAGCTAGCTTTTCTTTTAAAGCCCCCCCTTTAAGTCAGTGTTCTTCTGATTGGTTGCCCCTCATAAACAGAAGGTTTGGCGGAGTTTCAGAAGCCATATCATGGACTCCCCATCTTTCTGATATCATACATAGTCAAGAGCAAAACAAAAACAAAAAACAAAACTATGAACCTTTGGCTCACAGGGATGACTTCCACACACACTGACATTATTTCTGGCTTGTCTGTCTGTTGGTGTGTTTCCAGAATCACTTAAAGTAATAAACAGACCTGCATGAAAATATCCAAGGTGGCCCATGGCCCATCTTACAAATGATTAACTTTTGGAGTCCATCTGGATCTGAATCCAGGAATTTTTGAAATGACTCGAGAGAGGGCAAACTTGGACATACATCATCATATCTTCACAGTTATGCATCAAATTGAAACAAGAAATCTGTCTTTGTGTTCTCACTATGTGTCTTTTAACCTTTATTCAACCAGGAATTGAACATCTCAAGAGTTAGAACCTCTTTTGAGAAAGTTTCTTAGGCAAAGATGGGCAGCATTACCCTGTCATTACCCTATGTTATTTTGTTGGCAGAAGAGTCCAGAGCTCCCGGAGAAAACTGGCACAATGTATGGGATCTTTCTGCAGTGAGGCAGCAGTACTAACCACAGAGCCACCAAAACTTATTACAAACTAATAATAAATCCTTCTGGAT
The DNA here is from genome assembly GCA_015108495.1 of Heterochromis multidens. NCBI lineage: Eukaryota > Metazoa > Chordata > Actinopteri > Cichliformes > Cichlidae > Heterochromis > Heterochromis multidens. Next base: position 8,777 of record VUQS01067047.1, on the reverse strand, counting down.
TTAAGGACTCAGGTATGGAGGGAATTTCCATCTTTTGTTTGAAACTTGGCCATGTTTAATATGAGCGTCCACCATTTTCAAAGAATCTATGACAGAAAATAAGCTAAAAGCATAACAGGTCCACTTTAAAGTGTGAAGCTCTGGTATTACTCATCCTGGTTCATATTCATACAATTGTGGCCATCCTGGCAAACAGACACTTGTGTCATTAGCTTCAACTAGTAATCTATTTAATGTTTGTTTCATTTGCTTTTGTCTTTGTTTGAAAAGCATCTCTGGGCAGGAGTTATTTTGAGCAAGCATATCACATATGTTTTTTCTAAAACATTTATATGACTCTTTAGAAATCTAAAGGATACAAGCTGTACAAGACTGATGTTTGCCCTAAAACTGTAGCATGAACCACAGTCACAACAGCCACATTAGGAGATTGAAAACAGTAATTTTCCCTTACCAATGAATGCAAATGTACTGCACTCAAGGTATTGGATGGATGAAAGGTTTGTACTTTTGATCTCTTTGAGACTATTATAATTCTCTATGTATCATCTTTATCCAAGTTTCAGTAGCATTCAGTTCACTGTTGTGAAACTGTAGGGAACCAGAGTCAGATAACAAACCTAAAGCATTTAGGTTTCCTAAAACCTTAGCTACAGGAATTTGATAAGGTCACGATAAACCAAAGGTCTTTGTTTTTGTCCTCTAGTGGTCAAAACGTTTTTAATACAACATAGCCAGAACTAAACCAACAAAATGCCAGACAACTCCACACAACACTCTTTCTGGTTGCTCAAAAAATAACACAAAAAAAAAGACCAAAGCCAGATTTTTTTTTAGATCACTTCTCCTGGGGAAGAACGAAACTGCAGCAGTACTTCAAAAGGGTTTGCAGTTCAAGCTGGGGCATCCATATGCATATGTATACACACAAACTGTGTGGGCAAGTTACCAACAACATAAAGAAATATATCCAAGAGACAGATGGATATTCAGAATGGATGATGGACAAACCTGTATGGACACAGACACAGAAACACAAAGCCAAACTTACATGAATGACATGCAACAGAAATGACTGGACCCCTGTATGATATCACTTAAAATTAATGACTTACTAGAACAGTAGGATATTTTCTCTTTGTAAAAGAAAAACGAACTATTCAGATTTACTATATTAAAAATACAGGCCACATAGTAGGAACTCAGTGAAGCAAATGAACCTCCTAGTGTTCTTTCTCATGTGGTTTTGGCAGTGTGATTTGGATGGTCATCATGCTGCAGTATTTCTCATCTTGTCAGCCAGTATTTTGGTAAATTCACAGACAGTGATGGTTCTATCTATAAATGTCATCTCCCTTTTGCACTCAACTAGCTCCAAATCATCACACCCCTGCACTCTCTCTACTTCACTGTTGGGACTATGCATTCACCATAGTGGTCCTGCTAAACCCCTGAGAGCCAAAATGAATTTTGCTCAGGATTCATTTTGTGCTCTTTGCTAAAGTTTTTTTTTTTTTTAAGTTGTTTGAACAGGCTGACGTTACAAACTGACCTTTACACTTTCTGAGCTACCACAAAAACACAATTTCCATAGATAGACCCTGTGTCAAGTCTGAAATACTTGCCCGTCTGCTTTTCAGAAGCAGATCATGCAAGCAGTGTATTGTCCACGGCGACATTTAAGTAGGACAACTCGACTCAAACTGAAGGTCTGGGGCCCTTTGCAACTATGTATATGACCCACCTTCAGTGCTCAATCAATTTTGGCCTGCCTACTTGCAAACACAGTCTCCCCTCACAACAGACTATGTGAAACTTTTAGAAATATTTGAAAAAACAAATTAAAGATTCATTATTTTGCTTTTACATTAGGGTCTTTTTTGCTATACCCAATACTTTCAGTAGCTGTCTTTTTTAGGATTGTGAAGCAGTTTACGGATTGCAGTTTATTGTGTTATTTTGCTTCATTAAACACTATAACAGCTGGGAAACCTGTAGATTTTTTTCTGAGGCCTTTATGTGGACCAAATTGTATGTAAGAAATACTTTGGGGATATGCAACATTACCCGGGATGTTATTTTTTTGGATTAAATTAAACCGTGTCATTAAACTGCATATGTCTGACCCTGGGTGTGATCCCCATTTCCCAGCATGAACCTTAGTAAAATTGAGTCTGACACGTGTGCTATACCTTTTGATTACTTCTGCAGCCATCTCATTTCGACTCATTTATAGTTGGTCACTGATATTCCTTTATCCTTTACATCTTGGAGAATTCTCCTCTGGCAATTCTTCTCCATGTGGAGCTATGATGCAGACATGTAGATAGACAGCACATAGATCCAACATGAAGAAAGTTCTCGTCTTCACAGGGTCCTTTTGAACTGTTCGGTTTATTTTTAGGAATTGCAGTTTTACCTAAATTGTGATTCACGTGTATATTCACTTTTGCCGCATTGAGTTTCTACTTTGAGGCCTTTGTTTTCAATGTTTTCTTTGTAAAGTGTTTGTTTTGGATTCTTCATAAGAAGACAATCTACTCATCAACTTAGAAACAATGCAGTTATTGAGAGATGGTACAATTTCAAATTATATCAAATCAACACATCTGTGCAGCACAGAATATGCATTCTCCTCTCAATAGCTGTATTTCAAACTCTGCACTCTTCACTACACTTTACACACTGTGTATATACCACCACTTTGTTTTCTATTACATACAGTAAGCTACTTTTTATCCCATTTCATTTTACTTCTTTCTTATTTTGTCCAATGTATATCTAGTGTTATTTACAGTAAGCAAAACTGCACAGGGGTGTACTCCCTTCTGTTGAGTACTGTATGTAAATGCACATACAACCACTTAAATATGTATAGACAAAATTTTAAAAAAGAAAAAAGAAAAAAAATACAGAAGCCCAATACAAACCCACCATCACACGCAATTTTATTTTATTTATATTTATTTATTTATTATTTATTTTATTTATATTTATTTATATTTATTTATTTAGGTTGTGTGCCTGATTATATGTGTTTGTACATATGTCACTTTGGCACTCAGCCAAAGTGACATATGTACAAACACATATAATCAGGCACACAACCTAAATAAATAAATAAATAAATAAACAGACTAGAAATCACTGCTCACTGCAGCACAAGTATAATCTGGCAGAAAAAAAGAGGCTTCAAGACGCAATCCAAACAATCATCAAAACAAAGTATGCCAGCTTTCTGGCATAGTGTAGAGGAGATCAATGGGAAATTAGACGGAATATGAGAAATGTGTGTTTTTGCATCGACAGTTCACTTTGATGTTTCTTATCGGCTTGAAATGAATGGGAAGTAGTCGAGTGTTAGAATGTGGGGGTGGGGAGGGGGGCAAAAAGAGACTGATAAACAGAGAGAGAGAGAGAGAGAGAGAGAGAGAGAGAGAGAGAGAGAGAGAGAGAGAGAGAAAAAACAGATATTTTCAGAACCAAATAGAATAGCGTTAATTTCAGCATCTCTCTGAAGCTGCTCGTCTCTAGCCTGTGACACAAGACACACAGACGGACAATCAATCAGATGAGTACATGAGGGAGAAAGAGGGGAGAACAAAAGAACACAAGGGAAAAAAAAAAAAGGTATAGAAAGCACATTTTTGCCAAATAACTAGTGGCAGTAATCCTGACTACAGGGCCAAATTCTGTCAAAACACACTCTTTCCACACACACAAACACACGCTTACACTGTTTTGTGTCCTAAATTCATGCTGAGCTAATACATTAGCAACAGGAGGACGCTCTTGTAATTGGAAAAAGTCTCTTTTGTAGTCTGTCATTCATTCTGTCCCTCAAGTTCTGGAGTTCAGACAGCTATAGGTATACAAGATGTGTGTGCTTGTGTATATGCATGTACCTGTCTGTATGTGTCTTGATGATGCTCTTCGTTGCGAGAGTCGTAGTATTGCTGGATGAAGCCAAAATATTCTTGTCTCTTCCTCTGTAGAACACTCTCTCTTCTCTCTGCGTTGGCTGGCAGGTAACCCTGACAGAGTGAGAAAGGAATAAAAATTACCCATTTAATTTTTGATGTAAATCATGCTGTAGATATTATTTTTCTATTTATCATCTTAGTTCTTCAGATATTTATATATATATATATATTTTTGGATCTGACTCAATTCAGTGAGAGTTTAGTTTTGAAGTAAAAAAAATGCTGTATTTTAATTCACTTTCTTGCAGAAAGCTCAAAGAGAAGATTGATACCACTTTCATGCCTGTACATTATTAATGAAGCTACAGCCTGGAGCTGGTTAGCTTAGCTTGAAAAGGACCTATTTGGCTCATTTTCAACTCCAAACTTTTATCTTTGACTCTACTAGAGTAGCTTTGCATAATTCACACTTCAAAATAATCCCAACTTTTCTTATACTGGGCTTTGGTGCAATTCCTCAGTTCATCCACTGTCTGAAGCAAGCAGTTTTAGCTCCTCTACCTTTTAGAGCTGCTCTCACTTTGAGTCAACTTTCTTCTCATTGGCTGCCACTTGCAAACAATAGGTCTGGATAGCAGGTTGGTAGTGTGTCTTTTGTCCCGTCTCCCTCTCCTCACTGCCAACTGGTCGTGAGAGATGGCTGCCCCTCCCTGAGCGTCGTTCTGCTGGAGGTTTCTTCCTGTTAAAAGGGAGTTTTTCTTTCCCACTGTCACCAAGTGCTTGCTCATAGGGTATTGTCTGATTGTTGGGGTTTTTCTGTATTATTGTAGGGTCTTTACCTTAAAATATAAAGCACCTTGAGGCGCCTTGTGATTTGGCGCTATATGAACTGAATTGAATTGAACTGAGGCTACTGTGCTTCCAGGAGCCTGACCGCTTCCAAGATCCAGGAACAGAAAAATAACAATGTGAAACTACACTCACTGGCCACTTTATTGGGTACAAAATGTTCAAATGTTCATTAATATCTAATCAGCCAATCATATGGTAGCACATCAATGCATTTAGGCATGTAGATATGGTGCAAGTACAAATACAAACCAAGCATCAGAATGGGGAAGAAAGGTGACTTTGATTGTGGCAATGAGTATTTCAGAAACTCATGATCTACTAGGAATTTCCAACACAACAGAGGATGGTCCAAAAAAGAGAAAACATTGAGTGAGTGACAGTTCTCTGAGTGAAAATGCCTTACTGATGTCAGAGGTCAGAGAAGGAGGACTGCTTTGAGCTGAAAGGAAGGGAACAGTAACTCAGATAACCACTTGTTACAACCAGGGTATGCAGAAGAGCATCTCTGAATGCACAACACAAACCTTGAAGCAGATGGGCTACAGCAGCAGAAGACCACACCAGGTGCCACTCCTGTCAGCTAAGAACAGGAAACTGAGGCTACAGTTCGCACGGGCTCACCAAAATTGGACAACATTAGATGTGAAAACTTGCCTGGTTGTTGATACTTTTATTCACAAAATTTTAACAAACAGGGGATTGCTTTTCAATGTTAAAGCTTTACAAAGTGAATTGACGCTATAGATTTGTATTTACCAGACAGTCATCTAACTGTTTTGTAGGTGAATTTTATCAGTAGCTCAAAATGCTAACCCATTTTGATGCTGACCATGCCTCTAGTACCATTAGTAGTAAAATAAAAGTAACTATTTCACCTGTCTTTTTCTAATGCATGCAAACATGCTCGTTGATTCCACATAGGACTCATTAATTCAGCTCTGCACATATTCAGGGAGACCATCTTTCCAGTGTTTGAAACCACATGGTGTTTTTATGTTGCCCATCTCGCTACTATTCATGTCTGTCAGTACCATTTAATGAGCCTTTATTTTGAAACTTGTTCTCAAAAACTTGCTTTGAGTTTTTGAGCCAAGTTCAATTACAACCCAGACTCCACCACCTGGGATTACATGGTCTGTAAATGATACACTTCACTTTGGAAAGAAAACTTTCTGCTGCCTGCCCAAATGCTTTCTGCTTCTTCAGGGAGATACCTTTAAATGCCTATTTGTGTGGGGGGATGTGTTTGTCAGATGGTAAATGTGAGCATGCATTTGTGAAAGCCTGTATCCTGGTTGTGTGGTCAGGCTTATTCAATGAGGAGAAAGTCAACTCTAAAATGAACAAAAAATATTATATCTATTAAAAGCGAGAGCTAGGCGTTCTGAAATATTCAGTTACAATCTTCAAAACTGAACTCAAACATGACTTCACGCTCTGAAAACTTCTCCCTGTGATAAAAAGATGGTTCATCTAGCTGTTAAACATTCAAAGGGTCCCTTTTTATTTTTAAAATGACATCTATGAATGAACCATTTTTGCCACTTTTCTCTGAAGAACTTTGATTTTGATAACAGGCAAAGTGACTGCCTGTTATCAAGTGCCTATTAAATGACAACTAAGCAATCTCTGAGGAACTGAGTAACGTCCACCCACTGCAGGTTTTTCATGTGTTTCTTGTGTTGAGTCTTTGTGCCTTTGTGGATTCTCTCCCGGTACTCTGTCTTCCTCCCACAGTCCAAAGACATGCATGCTATGTTAGTTTAACTAGTGATTCTAAATTGGTTGTAAGTGTGACTGTGAGCATGAATAGTTGTTTGTCTCTATATGTTAGCCCTGCAACAGACTGGTGACCTGTCCAGGGTGCACCCTGCCTCTACCCCTATGACACCTGGGATAGGCTCCAACAACACCTTGACCCTGAGCTGGACAAGCAGTTAAGAAAATGAATGAACTCTGGAGTGACTGTAACACAGACATAGTCACTGCAATGTTGCCCTCTTTTTTGTGAAGTCCTATTTTCAGGCCTCAATTTAGTGCCTGGATACCACCATCTTAGTTATTTACAGCCAAAAATGACTGTATTATGAGAAAAGGGTGGAGCTACCAGCCAACACCAGCCAGCTTGGCTACCAAGTTGCATTCGGACGTAATTTACAGTTGAAAAAAAGGTTAAAAATTCCAATAATATCATATCGTGAGTATTGTGATAATATCGTATGGTGGGCTGTCTGATGATTCCCACCTCTAGTACATGAACCATAATCATTGCATAGACAGATCAGTACTAACTAGTGTTGGGGAACATATAAAGAAAATACTAGAATTTTATTCACCAAAGCTGGCTATTTGGACAAAATATATTATTTGTAACATAAATCCCTAAGGTGAAGCCTTGCAGTGCAGTACAGACGGCCATGCCTCTGATAATGCAGAACTTCAACCTGTGTTACCATTGAAACATGAGGGTAAATGAAAATACAACCCTGTATAGTTGTTGTGATGTAGGGAAAATATCTATGGAGATCAAAACTGTTCTTATACCGGGCTGTATATTTCTACTGTAGAGTTGGGCATTTTAACATGGGGTCTATGGGGGCTAAGTTGTTTTTGGAGCCAGCCTCAATGGGCCACTTGAGGAACTTTTCTGTCAGTCATGAGTTTGCATCTTTTTGACCACTAAACCAGCACATTACTAAATGGTTCTTAAAGCTAACAAGTGGATTTTTGTTCTTATATTGTTACACTGGGTTGGCTGTGGCTGAGGTGGTTGAGTGAATGAGTGAATGAGTGAATGAGCAACCCACTATAAAGCCCTTTGTGGAACAGATAAGGTTAAAAGGTTCCATATGAGTGCAGAGCATTTAGCATTTAAGTACAGACCATATGCTGTTCCCAAAGGTCAGGACTAAAACTCCCTGCATGAATCTTACAAAGATGACTTTCCTGTAAATATTTCAGCAAACAGCTGCTCTCATGCATGTATTTGTCATCACTTCCAATTAAAATGAGCATATTTGGCTGCTGTTCACACACAACTGAGATCAACTGCGTCTTGGACTGGCTTTAGTGGAATCCCCATCAAACTAAACTCATCTACCGGCACCAAGAAAGAGTCAGAAAATCATAGCAGGCCTTATAAAGCTGATGTTCACTGTGTGTTATCAATATGCATTTCTGTCTGTGTTGTGATGCTGTTGCCATTCGTTTCTGGAAGTGGGCAGCCATTTTTTGGTAATACAGTCCTGATCAAAAGTTTAAGACCACTTGGAAAATGGCAAAAAATCATATGTTGCATGGTTGGATCGTAACAAGGTTCCAAGTAGAGCTTCAACATGCAACAAGAAGAAATGGGTGAGACAAAACATTTTTTTGAGCATGCAATTTATTGAAAACAACGCTTAAACCTCCAAAAACACCCATAAACCCCCCCAAAACAGAAATATAAGTTCCAAACATGAACTCAGTAATGAGTAGCTCCACCGTTATTGTTGATCACTTCAGAAATTTGTTGCAGCATGCTTGATGCAAGCGTTTCCATGAGGTGAGTGGGAACATTTCTCCAAGTGGTGAAGACGGCCACACGAAGGGCATCTACTGTCTGGAACTGTTGTCCATTTTTGTAAACTTCCCTTGCCATCCATCCCCAAAGGTTCTCAGTTGGATTTAGATCAGGGGAACATGCAGGATGGTCCAAAAGAGTGATGTTATTCTCCTGGAAGAAGTCGGCGGGCATTGTGTACTGTAGCGTTGTCCTGTTGAAAAACCCAGTCGTTACCACACAGACAAGGGCCCTCAGTCATGAGGGATGCTCTCTGCAACATCTGGACATACCCAGCGGCCGTTTGATGCCCCTACACCTCCTGAAGCTCCATTGTTCCACTGAAGGAAAAAGCACCCCAGACCATTATGGCGCCCCCTCCACTGTGGCGCGTAGAAAACATCTCAGGTGGGACCTGCTTGTCATGTCAGTAATGTTGGAAACCATCAGGAGAATCAAGG
>VUQS01067045.1:0-12551 GCA_015108495.1 Heterochromis multidens | reverse complement strand
CACGGGGGCACTGGTACCGGTACAGAAGATGTTATCAAGCGTTATCTGGTGATCTCCCTAAACATAAGTGAAACAGACAGCGCCTTTCCACAGAATTTATGGTGGCCTGTTATTTCTTTTTGTGAATACCAAGTGTTCTCCCAGCACTGGCACTTTCAGAGAGAAACCTGGTATGCTGACACAAATTGATTATGGGAGCCAGTAGACAATCTGTTTCTTCCTCTGAACTGATAGCAAAGAAGGACGGGATGAAAAACACGGGCATGGATATAGACGAAGAGCGAGAGAGAGAGACTGAGGGAAAGAAATAATGGGATGGGAAATTAGAAGTGAGAGAAAGGACGCTGCGCAAAGTTTTGCAACAAATTCCCATTTTCAAAGACAAACATGCCAATGAAAGTGTTTTGCATTGCAGATCCATCCAGTGATAGTGCTGTACCTGACAGAATTTCAATGATAAACACATTTCCACACTTTGTTGTTTATAAAACTGATAGTGCCAAAACACAAAGTCAATGCAGCAAGTTTATTAACTCTGGGGGGAAAGCCTATTTTGCTTTCTTATTCTTACTGCTAATGATGTGACAGCAGGAGTCACTTTTCATGGCTGTAATATGAATCAATATTAACTACCAAATGAATCACATAATGTCATGAAAGTTTTTATTATTGTATCATGTATAACCTACAAGGCACCATAGTTAAGTATGTATACACATTCTGAAAAAGAAAACATTTTCATACCTCATGTTTGCTCACCAAACACTAAAAGTGTAATGTATATTTAGAATTCAAGCTACTATATGGGTAGTACTGTGCTGGTACCTTGTCATGGTGGGAAGCTTGTGTGCCTCAGTGATCTCAGAGAGTTTTATCAGCAGGGGCTTGAGCCTGTGGTAGGTCTAACTAAGCTAAACAGGCCATGGGGTAGAGGTCAGATGAACATCAGCACCCAATCCTCCAAGCTGGGGGTTACACTTCGAGCCAACGACCCCATCCCAAAACCATCAAATTACAGAGTCAATGAAAACAGACCTGTAGTAGAACAGCTCAGCATGACTACATCTGATGAAAGCCTTTATGAAACAGGAAGTCATACGAATTATAGTACGAATGATAGTCTGACTTGGAACGTGGAATGTCCACATTATGTTCAAAACATCAAAAACATTGCAGGTCATCAGTGAGATGTAGAGGTTTGACATTCTGGGGATTAGTGAATGGCGCTGGCTGAGTAATTAGTAATGGATCAGTCATCCTGTCCTCTGGACATGAGAACCAGTCATCCACGGTGTCACTCTTATACTCTCAAAAGAGAAGGTTAACAGCCTGCTTGAATAGGAACCATTAACTTCCTGAGACCCTATGTCTATGAGGACATTACATTTTGGCGTTTCTGCATCTTACACTTCATTCTGCTGGATAGTTTTTATACTTTGTTAAACAATGGTGACTTCATTGTGTTATGCTGTAAAATAAAATATTTTTTCCCCATGTAAGAACATACTTAAAAAAATTATATCCTGTTCAAAAGTGACGCTTGGTTTTTATACTTATCAGGTCCAGCAAACCCCAAATGCATCCCAAACAAGAGCTTGGGTCTCAGGAGGTTAAGGGGAAGGCTTATCAGAGCACACTTCAACTTAAAACACTGCACATTAACCATCCTACAGTATCATGCACCAATTAATAAAACAGATAAAGAAGTTAAGGATGAGTGATATAAATTATTACAACAGGCAGTGTCTAAAGTCCCTCAACATGAATTGCTACTGATCATGGGTGACATGAATGCTGACGTCAGAGCTGATAACAGCAGCTGTGACAGAGGTATAGGAAAGCACGGGTGTGGCGTTATGAATGACAGTGGAGAACATCTTGTTTCCTTCTAAATAGACTGTGTTATTGTTGGTACCATCTTTGCAGACAAGAATATCTACAAGCTCCTGATTGCTCCACTGTCAGCCAGATAAACCACATCTTGATCAATGGAAACGGGTGTGCATAAATGCCAACCCAGATGTACCATCACAGTTGACACTGATCCACTTTTCTATGTAAAGGACTTCACCCACCTTGGCAACATTGTCAGCATGGACAATGCAGTATAAAATGGCATCAGTGCAAGGCTTGGGATGGCATGCAGTACATTTGAAAGACCCTAGCCCATCTGAAAGTCAGTGTAATACAGCCTGAGAACAAAGGTCAGACTCTACAACAATAAAGTCAAACCTGTTCTCCTTTGTGGCTTGGAATACTGGACTGTAGTAAAAGGTGACCTGAACAAGATTGACGCCTTTCACAATGGATGGCTCAGAAAAAAATGCCACATCTTCTGCCCAAAAAAGTCTCAAATGAAGAACTCTAAACAAGACAAAGAGTGAGAGTGTGGTGCTAGAGATCAAAAGCCGGTGCATATAATGGCTTGGGCAAGACCACATACGAAAGCCCACTATAAGATGGACGCAACCTGGAAAATGTAAACAAGGTCGGCCCAAAACAACACGGTGGCAAACTGTGATGGCCAAGCTGAAAGAGTTGGACATCAGTGCCTCATGCCCCCCTAGAGACAAAGACTACCCTACACATTTTATCCATGTTATCCTCCCTGTACTCCCTTCTTCTGTGCTAGACCATCAGCCATCATGCAACTTCACTCATCTTGGGCAGAGATGAACTGAAGTCTATCCCAACTGATATGGGGTGAAAAGAGGGATAAGCCCTAGACAGATTGCCAGTTCTTTAGTCTTAAAACGAACACAGGTATCCTTACAATCTCACATTCACATGCAACAGCCAATTTAGAAGGATATGTCATTTAATGGTTGGGGTTAAGGTAAGGGACATTGCTATGGTGTTATTCATCAAAAAAACAAAACAAAAACCAATACTGCAACAAATACCAGCAAAAGATATAGTATTATCCATACATTATTTCATATAATCAGACTGGGGAAAATACAGTCTTATTATGCATTCTGCAAAGTTTTTGGATTCTTTAAAGTCTAATTTTTCCTATAGAATAATTAAAAATAAGGTAGAGGATGTGCATCATAAAGTTAATATATGTTTAAAAACCCAAATCACAACATGTGCTTAATATATACATTTGTACAGTAATGTGAAAAAGTATTTGCCCCCTTCCTGATTTCTTATTTTTTTGCATATTTGTTACACTTACATGTTCCAGAACACCAAACAAGTTTTATTAGACAAAGATAATTTGAGTAAATACAAAGTGCAGTTTTTAAGTGATGATTTCATTTATTAAGAGAAAAGGCTATTCAAACCTACCTGGCCCTGCACTGAAGTTTCAAACCTGCGAAAGCTTTGAGCGGGGATGAACATTGGATGTTTATTCTGGGATGAAAGCACTGCAAGTTCATAACGGCATCCAGCAAGAACCATGTGACATCACTGTCAAATGCAATTATTAAATTAATGCCAAAAGAGAATTAAAATCTCAGTGCATCACTTCGAGGTTTCAGAGCCAACTTGCTTTTAGAGCTACACAGACAGCACTAATCTCCACTCCTTACTTTATGTATATGACAGCACAGGTAAAGCTGCAGAGCCAATACATTTGTCCTTCAGTACATGACACCTTAGCCTTACTAATGAGCCATTTAACATCACAGTGAAGGGAACAGCAGTTTAACGAAAGGCCCCTTGTGGATTTGGTAAGAGCATGTCAAGACTGGAAGAGACAGTAATACTTCACTTTGACAGGTGGAAGAATGAATAATGAGAGGTTTTGCAGGTCTTTCAGTATGAGGCTAATCACTCTACATTTTCCATTCACTATCTATCTGTAGAGGAGTAACAGTACCTGCACAGCATGCCGCAAACCCAATTCAGTACTCATAATATGCTTCACATTGTCTTAACTTACCATTATATGGCTCCAAATTCATTTATCATCTGATCTTCTGTGAAGACAACAGACTATACAGTCTCTCAAAAATGTTGTTGCACTGTAGACACAGATTGACACTGAATATTTAAATATCCTCTAAAGCATATTTCCTCTTTCTGTCTGAGGTATTTTAAAATATTCCTCCAAGATGCACTTGAGGGTCTAGAACCAGAGAACTTGTTCTTGTGGGTTTTTGCATTGAGGCTTCTTGTATTCATGAGCTGGAATAGGTAGTACTCTCCAATGGGACTGAAGTGTGTGATCAACAGAAACTGTCAGTCATTGTCAGTGTGAGCTGAGAACTCATGGGACATTGTTAACTTTCTGTTACAACACAATTCTCACAGTAAGACTCCAACAGCTCACCTCATAAGAGCCAAAGCATGTGGAGAACAAACAGAAAAAGGCTAGAATATGGCAGATGTTCATGCATTGTATCTCTAACAAATTTTATGCAACTTTTGTTTTTTGTGTTTAAGAGGGCAAAAGGCTTAAAAAAAAATGCAGTAACACAGAGTGACTCCATTTACTGCTGAAACCAAATGCATGAGAAGTTAGAGGACACATTTTAAACATTAGAAATACGATTACAATTTCAAGTTTATTCGCATGGGCACTGACCATTACTAGTGAAAATGAGATTGAACAATAATTAAATTAGGACATTTTCTCCTGCCTTGATAATTACTACTCAGTTAAAGCACAATTAAATCAGAATAAAGGCAACAGACTTTGATTATTTGTCATAAAGGATAGGGATCTTGATTAAAGCTGGAGTGACAGTGTTGTTATTACCCATTTTCTCATAATTGTTCATAACCTGACCCAACACTTAGCTGTCATTTGTGCTGCAGGGAATCTAATTTATTTATTTATTTATTAATTTTTTTGGTGAGTCTCCTGACGCTCTGAATCTGTTTCATTTCTCTTTTATTTAGTTAATTGTAGTTTTTACTCTGAAACAGCAGTGCTCAGTGGCTTAATGAAAAGTTGAAACGGAACGGGATTCAGTGTCACCGGCAGCAACACCGTGTTTCATCTCACCGCCTGCAGCCTTCTCTGGCTCTCTTCTTTTACCCTGAGTCTGACAAAAAGCCATCGACCGAGCCGCGATCACCTCGATGTCCTCCATTGTTGTGTGTTTGTGTCACATATAAATGAAGTCACGCGACTTTCAGGATGCGCTGCTATAACAACCCCACCCACACTTATGTGGTACTAAATTGTAATGGAAAACCACCGAAACCGAGTTGAGTTGAGTCGAGTCGCACTGAGTCGATCTGAGTAGGTACTAGTGGAAAAGAGGCTCATGAGATCAACATAGCTTCCTGGTCTAAACAGTGCAGCCAGTGTGGAAGTGCCATAAACCCACATTCTTTTTAATGCCCAGTAAGGGTGTCACTTAACACCTTTCTTGATGTGATTGTGGCTTAATTACTAGTTTCAAGTTGTATTTAATAGAACATGAAGTTCATTTTGTAAATGTGCTCCCCCATTATAGTCACAAAGGATGGAAAATCAGGGTACACTCATTAGCTAACGATGTGTGATTGACAGTTTCATTACCCAGTGAGCCTGCATCAGTCTTAATTGGTAAAATTCACTTTGTGACTTCTGCCTCAGCATCATCATTTAGGAGTTAGGAGTTATCTCTGGAATGTCCTTGAGCAGTGATGTCTCCATATTTGACAGACTGAACATTTTTGGCGGGATTTAAAGAAAGCAGTGACAACACAGGAGCCAAATACTATTCAGTTAGATGCTTTTGCACAAAGACAGGTGTCAGAAGCTTGCTAGAAACTATGGAAACCTTTATTGAAGGCAATCAAAGTCAAAAGATGTTATTATTGTGCCTGGCTGTAAATTAGTTTATTTGTGCATGTGCAGGCCCATTTGCATGAGCATTTCATCCAGGCTTCCATCTAGCCATCTGAAGTTCAGAAAAAAGCTGAAAGGGCTACATTATACATTTATAGTGTGCAAATAAATTACATCATACAATATTGGCTGGACTCTGAAGTTATAGGCTCTCACAACAAAAGCAGTTTAACACTTGGCCAATATGAAAAGCAGTGAAGCATAAAGACAGGAATATGTTTAGGGATACATTTTATGTGTCCCTGAATTGGCATGCTGAGATGCCTTTTAAAAACTGGAGTCTGTCCAGTTGTCAGTGACAATGACGCTGATTTATCTGAGCAGAGGGGAGAGAAGCAGGACACAGGATATGTTTCTCTGGAAAGCTTTCCATTTGGTAAATGATGCTTAAGGGTTCACCTTTCTCTGTTGACATGAGCCTGAAGCACAGTGGCATCTGCAGTAATGCGGAGTGGATAATACAACACTTTTGCCTGCATAATAAAATAATTTAACAGAGTCTGTGGCTCTAACACATAATCATGCAATTCTTTTCAAAAAGCCAATGTAATAATTGTTTATACAAGTAAAGTATGGTTCAGATATAAAATCGAAGATTAATGAGCAGGCTGTGACTAGATTTAAGAGAGTTGAGGGATACAGTATTCTTCTTCTTCTCAGCTCAGCACCACTGTTTCTTGGTTTATGTGGAGGGATATTGCTTTATTAACTTTGGTCAAATGGCATATTGCAGGAGTTTGGTTTTAGAATGATGCTGTTATGGTATTTTGTGGCGGAATTCTACAGTAACAAGAAATCAGCCTCCTCTTGTTGTGTGTTTCAAACTAAATGTTTTTAAAAGACTGTTACCAAAGTGCAAAAGACAAACTTTGCAAAGTCTAATTGCTTTTCTGCATTTTAAACCATGAGAAATACCAGAGCTTGGTGTGATTCACTTAATGTATGTTGCTATAGTTATTGTTTCTAACAGGGGCAAAGGGGAAATTAAAAAGACTAACCATAAATTCTTAACACTCGCTTAGGGCAAATTTAATATTTCATTTGTGGATTTTTTCTAGCTGATTTTTTTTTTTTTAGCTCATCATTTTTTTTTTTTGCTCAAGCCATGGTGAGGCATCCGTCATTCATCCTTCTGTCCACAGTTCTCAAGAATTTTCCCAAGGAGCCACATGAGAAACTGGGGCTGTTGTGGAGGGCCACACCACTATGCTTATAAAGAGATAAAATTAATACTGAGCAGAATTGGGTTTAGCTTAGTTGTGCGGCCCTCCACAACAGCCCCAGTTTCTCATGTGGCCCCTTGAGAAATTAATTGCCCACCCCTGTCCTACAGTACTGGTCAGTGTACACAATGATCACCTAATGGGTCTTTTTGTCATTTTATATGCAATAACCTGTGAACTGTGATGGACTAAGTGATTGACATTCTGGTTTATGCACTCCATACCAAACTGTGTAAACTGGTGAAGTTTCACCCTATTTAGTGCCAATGGCTTTCTTTACAAAATCTTTACAAAAAAAAAATAAAAAATCAACAGAAACACAACTGCTTGTTAGAAGGGCCCACCATTTTCCATCATCAGCCTTCTTTACATGTCTGTCAGCAACTTATTGCCTGCATTTAGCGTATAACAAGCAGTTAAGTGCCATCATTAAAATGTTGACAGCAGTTTCCCAAAACTTGGTTTATACTGTTTGTCTGCCTTGCTGCCAAACATCTGTAAATCATGGAAGCTCTAGTAGCATCTCATAATCCAGATGTTTTGCTTCTGCAAAATTCAAAAATTAATAGAGGCAAGGGCAAAATGCTCTGAGAAATGCCCCTGTGATGCTGAGTAAAACAGCACTCTTGTTCACATCATATAAGAAGGTAATCTTGCAGAGGCTAGACAGTCCTGTACCTTTGCTGAAACTGACTGTTTTGATGGAATGGTACCTCATTAGAATAGCTCCAACTATTACCAAAGACGGCAGCCCAGATGCTTGGCCTTCACCTATGTTACCCCAGCAAATAAGACAGCAAAGGCAGCTGCAGCGTCTACAGCTGGAAAATGGAAAACTGACTGGCTTAGTGTTGAAGGTGTGAATAAGATGACTCTCCTCTTTTGTGAAGTATGCATGGGTCACCCACCTATGGCTAGCCTTGGACAGCTAAAAGCAAGAGAACCAGTAAAAAAGGATGCAGCTCAGTGCCAACAAACAAGGAAGTATTGTAAATATGCTGTTGGCAATAACACTAAATCTACAGTCTTCACAGTTCTTTGGTCTGGCATCTTTAGCTAAAAGTGTATTAAGGGCAATAAATGTTAAGTAGCCAACATTTATGTAGTCTCGCTTAGCCATACCTGTCTTCACACTTGTTTTAATGCTGTGGCAGTGCTGGAAAATATCAGTGTTAAGCCTACAGTTGGGTTCTGTGTTTGAGTCTATAATTTTATTACATCTAAAACATCAGGAGGATGAAATAAAGCATGCAAAAATTAAACTGTATTTACCCCCATAACTGCATTCTTTATGGATACAGATGGTTGCAAACTCCTTTTTGAATAGCAATAGTGTGCTTTTTGTTTGCTCTTCTTGGCACAATGCGGTGATTACTTTATGCATTTTAATCTAATCTAATCTAATCTAGGCTCATTTCACATTAAAACAACAAGTCAATATGGCAGACCTGTTACATATTATAAACATACAGGTAGTAATCAAACCTGATCTTTATCTTTTAATCCTTTAATCAGTTTGGTTTGTAATTAAGCTCAATATAAATCTCACAAAAAAATTCTATACTGCAGTATTACTACCTTGTTAATACAATGCCCTTTAGGACCTTCTCAGGAATTTTACACCCATTTTGACCAGGCCTGAGGACTGCTTCCCACAGCTCAGATCATTTCAAACTCTCTCCTTGGCTTCCTCTTGCTGTCCAGCGATGTCTCCCTGTCTTCACCTTCTCCACACTGGCCTTTTCTAAAAGTTTTTTCCCCCTAACATGTCAAGCAGTGAGCCTCCTTCAGGCTGCCGTGTTGCAATGACTGCAGCTATTCACAGAATTGCTTTCTAAAGCTCCAGGAAACACAACAGAGAGGCTGCATTGACCATGTTTCTAGCTGTTTCTGGGTGTGCTGCTGTGCTGGTGTCTCTTCACATCTGTCTTCTTTTCGTCCTTAAGTGTCCAGACATATAATGAAGATGGACTCGGATGCTGTCAGAAGTGACTAAGGCTTTGTCATGACACCTTTCTACTGATAATTATTGGCAAATTAGTTGAGTTGCAGCTTTTGTCTGGCAATGTTATAGACTCCCTAATCTGTGGTCCATATCATGGTTAATATTTGAGAAGATACAAGAAAAATGTATTCAAACATGCATAGATACTTAGAATAAAATTGAAAAAAATAAGGACGCACAGCCGAGAAGTGTTTCATATTTTATTATATAGCAGTTGAATGAGAAGGTCGTGAGGGCTCGCGAGTTAAAATATGGATTAGTCTACTTTTGTATCCTGAAAGTGTTTTTCTATTTTAAAATTTATAATCAGTGAATAGAGCTAAAGCTGATAACAAACAGTAATAAGTATGATTTTCATCTTAATTAAATAGATGAAAGTTAGATTTAAGAAAACCTATTTGATAAAACCTTGGTACACAAAACAAGACTGCACATTATGGTTTAGTGTCATTTTTTTCTTTGTTCGTCTTGTAGTGGCCAAAATCAAAAAGCGCTCAAGAATAAAAAAAAATTTCCCCCATAGTTGCACCAAAAATACTGTTTACATGCACACAAGTTCCATCAACCTACCCACACATAACAGTTGCATTTTGTTTAGTCTGGTCTTAACTGAAGCTCACATGGCATGCAGCTCAGGGCTGAGTCACCACTGACATGCTCTGTGCAGAAGAGACTTTCTGGGGTGGGCAAACCCAGATATGTACAGTTTTACAATTGCTCTCCGATTTAGAGCCCTGCTTTTTAAGTCTAATGCTTCTAAATGGCTGTCCAACTGAGATGAACTGCTCCTTCTAGATGAGATAAAGCACACTCAGTGTTCCCCAGTAAGATGGATGGGCAAATTTGCATGCTGGGCTGTCAGTTCCACCACTGCAAGACCTCCTTCTTCCTTAATTTCTTTTTAGTCTGCCATTCTTTTCTTTGCCTTTTTCCAAAAGGAAGTTGTACATAAATTACTAGTAGTTAGTGTAATGCCATGATGTCTAATGTATTATTCACAGTGTATTGACAGTAGTCCTTTAGTTTTTTTTCACTTTGCACTAAATGGCAAGTGGAGTGGTAAGAGGATAAGTAGCCGATTCAAATAAAACAATAGACTGTGGCTAATGAGCAGGTCACGGGAGTAGGTTTTCCAGGCAGTTAAGCCAAAGGTTTGTTCTGACAGAAATGGAATATGCTGTGTCATGTTCAGGGTCTATAGTAATTACGAGAAATGAAATTTGAGATTATCAGCGTACAAACAGAACCAATATTAATGACCAAGATTTGTAGTGACACATGAAAACTGGAGGATTTTGGTGAACAAATACAATTATGGGCAGTGTGTGATTTGCTGGAGGGGATGGGGTGCATTTCCCTCCCCCCTTTTGGTCTACATGAGCCTCTTTTCCACTAGTACCTACTCGGATCGACTCAACTCGACTCGGTTTCGGTGGTTTTCCATTACAATTTAGTACCACATCAGCGTGGGTGGGGTTGTTATAGCAGCGCATCCTGAAAGTCGCGTGACTTCATTGGCTTTTTGTCAGACTCAGGGTAAAAGAAGAGAGCCAGAGAAGGCTCCGGGCGGCGAGATGAAACACGGTGTTGTTGGTGTGTAGCCATGGTTTGCCGGGTTTGAACTGTGAAGGAGTCGCTATAATGGCTCATCCAGTGACGTCCCAGTGACATGGGAAATGGCAATTTAGAACTAAACTAAAACTCAGATTTTACCATCTTTAGTGTAACTGTAGTGCCAAATTACCCACATTGATGTAGTTCCGTTCTCGTGATACAGGTACAAACCAAACCCAATTTATGTATATATATATATATATATATATATACACACACACACACACACACACAGTATGTATATAATGTGTTGTAAGAGCGGACCACAGCAACCTCCTGGCAGCACAAATGAACCAGCTGGTAATGGATGAGATGCACCCGGAATGGCTACACCATGGAAGCTCCTGTCAGGCATCATAGTGGCTAAGATGAACAGGCACATGGCTCAATACATGAGTGAGGCCCAGAAGGGAATTGGCAGAAATGCGAGAGCAAAACACCAGCTCCTGGTAGGTAGAGCAGTCACTCGAGGCTGTAAGACCAAACTGACCAACCTGTGCACTGCCTGGATTGACTACAAGAAAGCCTATGACTCAATGCCTCACACATGGATCCTGGAATGCCTAGAACTATAAATGATCAACAGGATGCCATCCAGCTGCTATGACAGAAGTTACAAGTGGCCTTGGAATTTAAAAAAAAAAAAAAAAAAAATATATATATATATATATATATATAAATTTTTTTTTTTTGTTAAGTCTATCTCTCTCTCACCTGCGTACAGCAGAATGGAAATCTTTGTGGAGCATTTTGATTGAAATTATCCTAGGAAAGTGCTTGATCGCACAGCATGTATGCAAGCAACGCGTTTGAACCTGGAGGACCAGATTTTCGCTGGTCACTCCCAGAAGAACATTTTATTTAATTTTAAAGCAAAAATATCAAACATCCTCCGGTTCTCCATCTTCTTAAACTCACAGTTTTGCTGCTTTTCTTTGACTTATATCATCGTAAATACCCATCTTTTCCCAGAGCACTAAGTGTCTTCAAATTAAAGCTGCAGCAATTAGTGGATAATCACAAAAATAACTCAACCATTGGAGCCATTTCCTGACAGAAACCTGCTTCTACCCTCTGAAAAACAAAGATTTTCTGCTGACTCTTAGAGTGTTGGTGCGAACAGCTTCAAACAGTCCAAGTTTTTTTTTCAGAGAGCGTAAATAACAGAATCATGAAAGCTATTTTTATTTTTTTGTTTGACCAACAAAAGTCTGCTGTTCGAAATTTTCTGCTACTTTAGCCTGCCTACAGGCATATGTAAGCCACTTTGCAACCCACCTTCACCCCATCTCTTCCATGTTATTCCATTTCTGATGTGTGTGTGGAGTTCCCACAGCAAACAAATGTAATACAGCAGAGAGGGAAATAACCTGTTGACAGCACTGGTCCTGACTGAACTGAAAAAGGGGTTTAAAATAGGATTCTTTTTGGTATTTTTGCTTAAGAATTATTGTTTTTGGACATTAACTAGTCAATATACTTAAAATGAACCCATTAACTACCAGATTAATTGATGACAGGAATAATCTGAAGACACAGATGCGACCAACACTCCCACAGCTGCTCTATGATAACGAGCAGATCGACTGTTTAAGTTTCTAAACTCTGGATTATTTTGTTGCTCCATCAGCTCGTGGAAGTGCTTTACTTCTGTGTTTAACACTCCTTTGGTTTACACACACTATACGGAGTGTGTCCGAAATCACTCACTACACAAGTCAGATTTATTTGTACAGCCTGTTTAAAAGCAACAACAGTGCTGCTCACAGTATGAGACAGGCGATAAGGGAAATATGTGCCAAACAAAAAAAAAAAAAAAAAAATCAAAAAAAAAAAAAAAAGAAAAAAAAAAAAAAAAAAAAAAAAAAAAAAAAAAAAATAAAAAAAAAAAAAAAACACAAACAAAAACGGGAAA
>VUQS01067044.1:0-25349 GCA_015108495.1 Heterochromis multidens | reverse complement strand
ACTATCAGTCATGGATTGGCCTCCCCAGAGCCCAGACCTCAACATTATTGAAGCAGTGTGGGATCATCTTGACAGAGAAGAGAACAAAAGTCAGCCAACATCCAAAGAAGAGCTTTGAATCTGCAGTCAGCCTGCTATCCACAGCCACGCCACTCTCTCTCCTCCTTGTACCATGGCCTCCTGTGAAAGACCTGACACCCCTCTCCCCCCTGTCACTTTCACTTATGACCAGGTTCAGAGACAAATGAGAAGACTCCATGCAGGCAAGTCTGCAGGACCAGATGGGGTGAGTCCCTGTGTCCTCGAGGCCTGTGCCCCCCAGCTTTGTGGAGTCTTTCATAAACTCTTCATGATAAGCCTGAGGCTGCAGAGGGTCCCAGTGCTGTAGAAGATGTCGTGCCTCGTCCCAGTGGCCACGTCCCAGTGGCCCCCAGGACTACAGACTGTGGCACTGACTTCCCATGTCATGAAGACCCTGGAAAGACTCATCCTTGACCAGCTCCGACCACACCTGGACCCCCTTCAGTTTGCTTACTAGCCCCGCCTTGGAGTCGAGGAAGCCATCGTCTACCTGCTCAATCGTGTCTATGCCCATCTAGACCAGCCGGCGAGCACTGTGAGGGTGATGTTTTTTTACTTTTCCAGTGCATTCAATACCATCAGGCCAACTCTCCTGGGTGAGAAGCTGACAGCAATGCAAGTAGATGCCTCTCTAGTGTCCTGGATTGTAGATTACCTGACAGAAAGACCACAATATGTGCATCTTCAACACTGTGTATCTAACAAGGGCTTATTTGTTATTTAAAGAATTATTTGTATTATTAGAGCTAATTGTAATATTTTGTAATATATTGTATTATTTAATATTGGTGTTTTAACTGTCCTGGAGCAACTGTAACCACATAATTTCCTCTGGGATTAATAAACTATTCTGATTCTGATTCTGAATGTCCTTCAAGAAGCCTGGAGAACTATTCCTGAAGACTACTTAAAAAAATGACATAAGAGAGTTCAGGCTGTGTTGAAGAATAGTCATGTTAACTTTCCAGCTCATGAGAATAGTACAAACTACTTTTGCCTTATATACTGTATATACATTTATGTTTGTACATGTTTCAATAATTCACTGCACCCATTTTCCTAGCAAAATATAAAGAAATGATAGGTGGCTCATGACATTTGCACAGTACTGTACATTGGCCATATGGCTCTGATTTAGATATACAACAAGCCTGGGGCAAGGAGAGCATCAGCAAAGACCCCTTATACATAACAGAGCAGGCATCAAAGCCAAACAGATATCACATTAACTCAGACACATCTTGAAAAGGAGGACTGGATTGGAGGTGGCTTGCAAAGTGGCTTGCAGGTGCACAGAAACTGCAGGCAGACTCAAGTAGCTTAAATACCACGTGCTTTGTTAGTATTGTTTGGATGTCTAGGTGGATATGGGTTAAGATACATGACATAACTTCATGGCTACCTAAAATAACAGTGTGCAAAATATTTGTCATTAAATAATTAATGTGTAAAATTGGCTGTGTAATCTGTTTAGTGGCCAGAATCAGTCAAGTAAAGCCTGCCTTTAACTTGACTTCTGCATAACATCAGATGGAGTCAGTAAACTTTACAGATGGCTGCAATCCATTTAGATGAGCCACTAAGCACTCTATAAAATTATTTACACCTGTTCTTTTTCTGCTAAGTAAAGCAGTGACAATTTGGATGTTTCCCATTTAAGAGGCTGAATATTTAACGAACTACTGTGCCACAGCACCATAAGAGTAAACCTAAACAAATCTGGCAGAGGAAGGTGAAAAAGAAGAGTACCATCATTTGTGGCCTTTAGAAAGACATTTGACTCTCAGCTGCTCCAGTAAAGCTGCTCAACAGACCTGACTGTGGTTTTAATGTATGTATCAGTTTTGTGAAAACTGGAGATGGATATGGATGCTTCTTTAGCTGTTTTCTGTTTTTGTGTGTGTGTCTGTTAGGACATTTTCCATTCCACATATCTGATAGTGAGCTGTGTATCTCTGGCAGGGCTATGTTTACCGTGGAGCTGTACCTGCAGACAGAACGAGTGCTGATTTTCGGAGCTGAAACACAGGAAACGCAGCATGACTGGATCCAGGCACTAACAAAGGTGACACAGTTTGCACAGAGCGTGCACAATGACACAAACACTTATTTTCTTTGCTTCTTTTATAAGCAAAGCTACAAAGAAGAAACTGTGTGAATGTGCTGCAGAACAGCATCACTTCGGTCTCATACTTTTTCATTCACTGTCCAACACACACATTGTCCTCAATAAGCCCCATCCTAAATTTGCTTATTTCAGTAAGAGAAGTAGTCCCACTTTCTTTTCTCTCACATACTGACAGGATCATGCAACACCCTACATGAATATGTCCCTTTTTTATCCTTTACTCCCAGGAAACCGAGTCATGGATACCACAAGATATAGCATCTTTAATCTATATGTCTCTAGACCTAGTCAGAGTTAAGTGATTCAATTTAAATCACAGAATAATGGTTAGAGAATAGCAGTAATTGTGCCTAATTGTGTCTAAGGAAAAGAAGGCTTAAACTGTTATTTGTTTGTTTCACATTTTTAATTATAGAAATTTATAATAAATAAGCCTCTTGCCTTTTTGTTTACTTGTCTGATCCACAGTGCTTTGTCCCACCTAAAGTCGAGGGACTAGTGCTGAAAGAGAGTGAACTGATTGGCAGACTTCACTACAAAGAAGGTCATGACCTGTACTACTGGAGGATGGGCTGGTTTATGCTGGAAGGTTCTACGCTGCACTTCAGCTCAGGAGAAGAGGAGGGAGAGGAGGAAGCACTTCAACTCAAGCAACTGCAGGAACTCAGTAAGCAGTTGGTTTTTTTTTTTGTTTGTTTGTTTTCTGCCTCTCACTGTGTTTTCTCATGCTGGGAGCTCAGTGAAGTAGCAGTTACTTGCAGTCTTTATCATTAGACAGATAAGAAGTCAGAAATTGTAACACAACATATGATCAGTGGTGCATAATCAGGTCTCAAAGTCCAGCAACTTAAGTTTAATGGATTGACTCTCCTTGTCTTGTTGAGGAAGCTTTGGTTTAGTAACTTTTTGTCCATGATAACATAGTTTGTCTCCTGAAAGCCTTGGCTTTTCTTCTTTCCTTTGGTAAGTAAACATGAATCACTTGTAAGTCTCTTATCCAAGTATATTCTCAAATGCATCATATCAGTCACAAGGTGGCTGTCTTTTCTCCAAATGTGGATTAAAATAAATTTACTGGACTAAAGTAAAATTAATGATACTTTAGTTATCCTGAATTTTAGTAGAAAGTATACATTAAAATGCACAGACTAAGCCACCTGGCAGTAACACCGCCATGTAAAGTAGTCATATAAAAAACTCATTAGGCAGAATGGACTATTTCAGAACAATATGCATTATACAAGTACAGTCATGTGGAAAAATCACATACACTCGGACTACTTCCATAGAAATAAAGAGGGTAAGTAGCAGCCAGGGGCTGCTAATCAAATGCACTGATTAACTGATTATCAGCAAGTGTAACCACCATCATCTGGGGCATTCAGGTGTGTGTTAACACTATGCAAAACAGGACTGGACATCCCAGCAAATTCATCCCAAGGTCAGACCATGCAATGCTCAGAGAAACTGCAAAAAACCCAGGAGACTGAACAAATATTCAATTCAATTCAATTTTATTTATATAGTGCCAAATCACAACAGTCGCCTCAAGGCACTTTATATTGTAAGATAAAGACCCTACAATAATAGCGAGAAATCCCCAACAATCAGACAACCCCCTATGAGCAAGCACATGGCGACAGTGGAAAGGAAAACCTCCCTTTTAACAGGAAGAAACCTCTGGCAGAATCAGGCACAGGGAGTGGCAGCCATCTGCCATTACCGGTTGGGCTTGTTTGAAGAGTTGCCAGGAGAAAGCCTCTTCTGCCTAATAAGAACATGGCAGCACTGCTTAGGTTTGCAAAGTTGCATCTGAACAAACCACGAGACCTGTGGAACAATGTTATTTGGAAAGACGAGACCAAAACGGAGATGTTTGGCCATAATGCACAGCAACATGTTTGGAGAAAACCAAATGCAGCATATCGGCACAAACACCTCATACCTGTTATTAACTGTCAAAGAAGGTAGTAGAGGGGTGATGATTTGGGTTTGTTTTTCAGCCAGAAGACCTGGGCACCTTGTAGTCATTTGGTCAAACACAAACTCCTCTGTATACCAAAGTATTCTAGAGTCAAATGTGAGGCCATCTGTCTGACATATAGCTTGGCTGAAACTGGGTAATGCAACAGGAAAATGATCCCAAACACAGCAGCAAATCTACAACAGAATGGATAAAAAAAAAAGAATCAAGGTGTTGCCAGTCAATGACCCAGTCAAAGTCCAAACCTCAACCCAACTGAATCCTGTGGACATTAGGAGAGCTGTGCATAAACAAAAGCCTGCTATTGGCATTTTTTGTAAGGCCAAGTTTACCACCTGTTAATTAATGTAAACATATTTTTTTGGTTTGTGCCCTGACTGGGCAATAGGTGGCATTGTATGGGATGATGCACAAGCATCCACTGTGTTGGCTGATATGCAACTAGAACAACAAAACACATGCATATACAAGAGAACAGCTTTTGAACAGCTGTTCACTGTAGTGACCACTATGCATGAAAGGGTTAACAAAGTAAACTTGTGTAAGTGAAATGGAAACCTAATGATGTGTGGAAATTGGTGAGATCCATAGTGTAGACATGTATGAGTGCAGACGGGGGTCATCACAGTAAGCATCGTGGGGCTTATTTTAAATACTGTTATTTTACATTACTCAAATAATATCCCAATGCTTCTTCCATCCTTACTAAAAACTGTAATGCTGATTGACTAACAAAAAACCAAAAACATAAGTCTAAGCTGACCTGGGCTTGGCTGACCTATTTCATTCATTGACTTTCATATACATAAAATTTACTTGAACTTGGTCCTAATGTGAAAAAGCCAATAGCAAAGGCTATATAGCTCTTTTAGTTAACACACATTGCATACCTCAGCTTTCCCTGAATTGCCACAGTTTACATGAGCAAACAGTCCCTTAAAAAGCTTCTGGTGGGTCTCTAATGGGCAATAAATCAGATTTTTTTCTTTTTAAAATTTCAGAGCCCAAAGCAACCATATCTGTTTATGCTTGATAGTGTCAGCGGTCAATTGCTGTAACTTCATGATGAATGTGGTGAGATTTGTGGCTTTGTAGCATTCACTCTATTTTCATATACTCTCTGTAATTTCCAAAAAACTACCAATCCATAACACTCTCTTACTGCTTGCATTTATAACTACTTAATGATGTCGGAGGATGCAAAGACGTTTCAGCTTCTCACACCATTACACATTTCAGCTGAATCTCTCTCCTCTAACTGGCTAGCATAGTTTTCCATTACAAAAACAAACAAACAAAAAGACATGCTTGGAGGGGACCGGAGGAGAGTTAGAAGTTGCTCTGTTAGAAGGAGGTCAGTAAATGTCAATATTACGTAATGCATTGACAGGCAATCATCATTCAGATGGGATTCGGCTTCCCCTGAGCTGCTAACAAAATCTGTTATGAAAACATGATTTTTTAGAAGAATTCATTGCTTTCATAATGCTGCATAATGTTCACAGTATGAGGGTGTCATGGTAGCACTGTTCCCACAGCCCACTTACATGAATTTTGCCAATATGTTCTCATATCTGGCAAACCACAAGTTATTTAAAGGACAGTCAGTGCAGAGTGGCTGCCAGTCAGTGTGGAAGGCTCAAAAGTTCACGCATACTTTGGCAGATAATAAAGATTTTTGGAACATTTCAATGGATTGCGCCAGTGTGATGTGCGAACAGAAGGAGGGGAGAATCAATGGATCTTTTTAATCCACTTACAGCTCGACATGGATCAAATCGCGCAAAGTGCCGCCCCATCTTCTCACCTGGGGCGGGATAAAGAACTGCAGTGGTGTTCATTTTTATTCCCGGCTTTCTCAAACCATATTTGTCACAGCCGGGGAGCCGTTAGCGCCAGAAGGGACTGTGTTTTGTCAAGGGATGGTAGGTTCTGGAGCACTGAAAGGATCCCTTTAGGATTCACAGTCTGTGACATGGGATTAACTGTTATTTTCTCTACAGTGACACCACCACATGAAAGGTGCCCCTGTGTAGCACTGGGGGATTAAATAAATACACTTTTCAATTAAAAGAAACTACATGTTTCCAACACGCTTGACTTCAGACTGCATCAGTTTTATTGCAACTGTGATGTCTGAGGTTTTTTTTTTTTGTTTTGTTTTTTTTGCATCAGGCTGCCAGAGTTATAATCATTCCAATCACCTCTAAAATGCATTTAGTGCTTTTTCACCCACTGACAGTAAAGCACAAGCTTTAATTTTTGTCTTTTATTCATTTTATTCTTAATTGCCTCGACTGTCATTTATTCTCTATTCAGCCCTATGACTAAACATAATGATTTATTGATCCTTGCCAGTTATTCAGTATTAATTTCTCTTGGCTATGAAGCACTTGTAACTTGTTAACAGCAACAAAAAAAGAATCATATCCCCAAAAGAATGAGAGTGCAATACGTTTTAAAACGGCTTCCCAGGGGCTCAGCTGTGTACTTGAGAGGAGATTGATCTTTTTGTGATGTCTTGTGTCAAGATATCTGCAGCACAAATAACAAGAAGCAAAGTAAAATGAGGAGAAAATGACAGATAGAGCTGGATAATCATTAACCTGTCACAGTGCACAAATCAGCCTTCCCACCCAGAACTTTGTGAAATGAAAGGTTTTCAAACAAGATAAGCACATTAACTTTAAACTCATTCAGTGCAATTTTCTCAGTGGATTTCTCTTACGGCACTGGCCTAAATAGAAAAAAAAAAGTTAATCCCACTGCTCTGCTCAATCATCTAAAATTTGAGATAGGCATCAGCACAAGACCGCTGTCCAGCATATTTGGCAGTCAGATTTAAATGTGTCCACATCGAAGTTCATTTAAAGACAAAATTAGATTTTTAAAGAATACATTTTTAAGATATGTAGTAATCACCATTCACAGCTAACGTGTTTAAAAGCCACTGATAATTCATGTTCAAATAGAAACTGACATTAGAAATAGCCAATTCTGATCAGATTAGTATTTTTCTATTTATGACATGCTACAGTTATAAAATAATCACAATAATGTTAATAAAAACCAATCTGGTGTAGATAAGTGTTTGGAAGGTTTGGAACTGCTATTATGGGAGATGGTGAAAACCATGTGAATCCAGTTTTCCAGATACATTGATAAAGGTCCCCACTGGACTTTATTTAACCTCTTGTAGCACCATAGAGCTCGTTTTGTATGACTGGGCACAAGTCTTGTTAATAGCATACATGTACACAAGTTTGCAAATGGGTGACAAGATACAAATGGTGCCAAGATATATAGCAATGCATGGATAAAGACAGAGTAAAAAAAGACTGGTTGGTAGTAAACATGAGTGTAAACAATGGAGTAGTTTGCATTTGGAAAATGTCTTGAGGAATGATATAGTCACTGCATTTTGGTGAGTCACTGAGTGAGTAGAGGTGTGAGCTACAGTCACACTAGGTAAAACAGTGGTTGGAGACCGCAGCACAACCAAAATTATTGCAACTGTGTGTAATGAACTTGATTGGCTCAGAGTCGGGGACCAGGTCTGCGACCATTTGCAGTTAGTTGCCATCTTCAAAACGACTTTGGCGCGTAAAGACAGTGATGAAACTTCAATAAGATGGAATCAGTCTACTCTGTTTGCGATTGAATGAGGTCAAAGTTGGCAGCATGTACTCTGTTTGTGATGATCCTGAAATTAACTGTGACAAATTGAGGAAAATCGCAAATATGTTGGCATCTGGTGCAAATTGTTGCCATCTACACGCACCAAAATTCACATTAACTACTTACCTTGATTTTATATAGGAATATAATCAGAATACAACCAGTTGGCAACCAATTGAGTCGAGTCCCTTATTGCAAAGAGATCAGTTGCAGACGAGTTGCGCTTATTAGTGTAGACTGACTCAGATTGATTGCAGCATGTTGGCAGTCTGTCTGTGTTAAATAAATAAGACCGCAAATATTTGCAAACCTTCACCAATCTGTCTGAAAGTGATTGCAGTCAGTCTGAGTCGGGCTGCAATTGTTTGGAGACAGGTTGCCTCCCACCAGGTAACGTGTGCAACTGTCGCCCAGAGGCTGAGGGTGCTCACTTTCGGGGTGACCAGTTGTTTGCCACAACTCGGTGCAGTCACTTGGCAACCACTGATTTTTCCTAGTTGCAAGGAGATTGCTGTCCTGTTTTTACTCTAGTGTCACTGAGCCATTATCTTAAAATTGGGAACTATTTTTATTAGCCTATGAAAGTGGCCTCTAAATTGACCAAAAAAATTAGAAACCTGACATCATGTGTGAGAGTTGGATCTGACTCAAAATGCAAAGATACTGCATGATTGCACAGTAGGTACTTGCCAATCACAAAGTAGCCACACCCTAAATAATACCCTGTTTTATTGTCTTTATTTTACAGTAAATGGGTCCATATTTTTCTGTAACAGCGACTGAGATTAGACAGTACAAAAGATTAATATATCTTGTGAGTCTGAAAATTCAATGTGGAAGTCCCTTAAACTTGCATTCTTTGTAATGGTCTGCAGAAGGCAACTCCTGTAGTTGCAAAGACTCCTGGTTGCATAGAAGTCTGTGGGAAAAGGGCGCTCAGCTCCCTCGCTCTGTGACATCAGTTTCACTTTCCTGATGACTTTCTGATTTCAGTCATTTACAGTCAAGTTCATATTGAATAAAACATGAAGTTAATTTGTAAGTGATGGTGAATATGAGAGTCAGAAAGAAGATGAGTCAGGGTGTACTCATTGGCTACCAACTTGTCAATCACAAGTCATTAGCCAATAAGCATGCATTGTTCTTGGTCACACAGTCTGATCCACCCTTGCTTATCACATCCAGTTTGAAAACACCAAGATGGTATTGAAAAAATGTGTTTACTTTCCAGTAGGTTCATTTTTTCTAAAGATGTCTGTACAATCTGACAAACAGAGATTACCCTTCAGGGCTGGAGTCTTTTATATACAGTCTTTTATCTTTACATGCCATTGACGACCAACAGGAGTTGCCAACACAGAGGAAATAATAAACACGATCAACTATCTTTCCAGTTGTATTTACTGGGAGCTCAGTTCCCAAGAAACCACCATATGTAAACAGAGCCAAGGCCCTGCAGAGGTGGTACGGTCATATTATGAGCTTATCACATAATACTTGTCAAAATAAAAGGGGAATCAAAATGCGCTAATGGAAATGTGGATTTAAAATTACTCACATTTTGTGAACAAAAACTTAATGAAAACCTCCTTCAGGAAGCTCAGCATAAATTATAGAGAGAACAAGGCCGCAGACTTTATTCCTTATCACACAAACATATTAAGTAATAAAAAATTTCCAACTGAGCTGTAAGATGGATAAAAGAGGATTGCTGTGTGTTTGTTCAAACAGCTATGACAAGTGTTTTGCATTTACCTGATAACACTGTTAATAAACCTCTCTCAAGTCAATATCAATCTCTGAAGTTCTTTGCTTTCCCCTTTTGTTCCTTGGATCAGAATGAAACACTGCGCCCTTGAAAATCTGCCAAAGAAAATAAAAAAGCAAATTACTTGTTAAGAGAGACTTTTGGGGATTAATAGTTTTTGCTGTTTAGCTCAACATACAAAGGCCTATACGAGTACAAAGGATTTGCTAGCCAAAATAACACTATGATGTGTAATACTTTAACCAGTCGACTATCTCACTTGTGCCAACAATCAAATTAATATTTGTCTGTACAGGTTATTGATCAGTGTGTTAAATATTCAGTAGAGGAAATTGAAGTTTGTTTGTTTTTTTTGGTCACTCTGAAGTAATGACAGTTGTGTATATTCTATACAAAGAATAAACTACACACAGATATCAATTCTTCGTTTTTTTCCTCAGGGACTTCCAGTTATTAAAATCATTTTAGTACCAAGTGTTGAACCAGATTCATAGTGGGGTTAGCTTCAGCAAGACTGGAAACAAAGAGTAGTAAAAGTTAGAATAATCAATATACAGTACCTTGACCTGTATAGCTTTTCAATTTATAGATTATATCTTGTTTGTTTAATCCAGGAGAAACAAAGTGTGATGGACACACTGAAGTTGAGCTAAAGTAGCCAGCAGCAAAGTCCTTCTAGAAGCAAGGCTTTCCAGTCAGCAGCCAACTTTTTATTGCTACCGAGCAGTTATTTTGGGATAAAGAGATCAAGCTTCTGGCTAAATCAGTGAGGAGAGAGCCATAACTTTAATTTCAGTGGTCACTGGAACGTAAAAACTACATGTATAGAATCGCAAATCTGGTTAAAGAAAAAAAAAAACATCTATAAAGGTTTGGAAAATTTCCCCCAAAATAAGGTTAAAAAAAATGTTTCTCTCCCAAATTATGTTCCTCCTATGTGTACAGTACGGTAACTTACGTTGTAGCTGATGATGTGTCAAGTCCATCACCTTTAGCTTATCCCACCAGAGCCCTAAATACATACCATGATATTTATGTTATGGATAGTAGAGCCCGACCGATACAGGATTTTTAAGGCCGATACTGATACTTGGTGAATTAAAAATCCGATAAACAGATTTCCGTAAAACTTATGTGTAGTTATTTATATACTTGTTTACAGTCTGCTTATCAGCTGGTTGTTGTGTTTGTGGTGTTCCAAAAACGTGTGTTGCCAACAGGGAAGTTGGAGAGTGCCCTCCAGTGGACAAACTATGTAACATTAACACATAACATAGTTGAAAGGTGTTTACTTTTAAAATTTTCTCTCTGTCTTTATAAATTCCTGTACCGATAGATTGGCAAATAGAAAATATCGGCCAATAATAGCAGCCCGCCAATAAATCAGTCAAGCTCAAATGGTACACATGAAGTCACAGAGGCGTAGAGACTTGTCAGCGACCTTCTTGCAACAACCAGCTGCTAGGGAAAAATAAGTATTCCTCAAGTGATTGCTGGGGGTTACTGGAATTTGCTGTGAAATTAATGGCTAAAGCCCTGTTCACACAGGCCTAGAGACTTGTTGCTAGGGTAAAGGTTGGCAAGTGGTTGCTGGCAGTCGCTAGCATGAAAGTGGTCACAAAAATGTATACAGTGCTGTATTGAAAACCTTATGATTACTTTGGTTGTTAGCAGGTTGCCACATTCACAAGTAGTTTGCATGTAGACACAACTAAGCTGCTAACTACTCGCTACTGCTAACTACTCTACTTGTTAGCAGACAAATCACAACAAGAAATCACACAGCAGAACTTTGACTTGGAAGGTGAACTGTCTCTGCACTTTTTCAAGTTTCACTACTGTTCGGCTAGTAGTTAGCAAGTTTTGCAGATAAGCTGGTATCTTCCATGCAAACTATGGGCAATCGTGCCAATCTCTAGTGACCAAAGCAATCACAAAGAGGTTTTTTGGTGCAGCACCCTCTTTGCAACTGATTTCACCTGGCAACAGCCAGCAACCTCCAGCAACCACTCACCAACTGGTCGGGGAATATATATTTTTTTCTTAGTGACCAGAGTTTGCAAGGGGGTCACCAGCTGGTCTCTAGGCCTGAGTGACTGTGGCTTTAAGTAAATAAAAAAAAAATACATGTCCACTTACCTACATCTTTATTATGATCATGAGTACGTACAGTCTGTCTGCCATTTGCTGGCATAGAATTCTCCTATACATTTCTATTCGGGATACTTTGAGTGCCACATCTCTGGTGTAAGTACTGGATAGCTTCCATATTATGGATTATGGAAAAAAGCAAGTACACTTTACTATCCATCTGTACTATAGTAATGAGTAGATATGCCCACCACCACACTATTGAAACTATGAAATTCAACTGCACACTTTAAATTGTACATCCGATTGGCTGTTTGAGGTCAGGAGCAGGACAACTGCTATCTTTAGTGTTACAAAGATTTCTACTCAGGATTTGTCTGCCAGCGGGACCAAAGTGAAAAAGCTCATTTCCAAAAATCAAAAAAGAAAAAAAAAAATCTTCTATGACAAAGCCTGTAATTGTTTAGTAAGTGTGCTATTGAGGTACCAACCAATCTCCAAAATTCAACAGTTCATTAAGGTGAAGTCCTGCTTCTTTTTTCTATTTTGTATCTTTCTGTCTATAATGTGAGCACAACCAGTGCTTGAGTGTGATGAAAGTGCCAGATGTTGTTGCTAGGAGATTTGTGCAGAGCCTCGTATCTTTTTTTGTACTTTCTGTGCTGCGTGTGATTGTTGCCATGATCCAAGCAGCTGTTTGAAGCCCCAGAAGAGATTATGGCAGAGCGCTTGAGTCCCTGAGCCCAGTTTCTCTGTATCTTACACTCTTATTCTGATTTCAAAAGATAGATTCTGCAAAAGAGGAATGCCAGTAACCTTGTATCTGTTTTTCCTTTTTTTGTTGTTGTTGTTGATTTTTGATGTCTTAAATACTACCCACAGTGCAATCTTGTTTAGTTGCATTTCAACCAAATTTATGTAAACCTTGATGACAAATGAAACCAGTGTTTACGCCCCACTTCCCTCGCTTGTTTAACTCGGCCGTCAGACGCTCGCACACACCCTGAAATCATGTTTCCCATTACAACAAGGAAACGCTATTAACGCCAGTGCATTTGGCATTTTCCATCACTGCACTGTTTTCTCACTTATCTCATTTTCCCAGTGTATACCTACACCTTTGAAAAGCCTAGTCAGAAATGTCTAGACATATTTTAGCAGGGTGTTATTTAACAGATTTAAATAGTAAATGTATACTTAAGAGATGATGAATGCCTCAGCTCTCAAGTTCCGTGGCAAAAGTTTTCTCATGCTTTGGAGCGAGATCAAATAATTGCAAAGCTGTTGCTCATTTGAATGTACGCCTGCATTTTCTACACCTTGTTGTCTTTCTTCCCCCCCCAGCTGTCTCCACACATAGTGAGGGTGAGGACAAGATCCAAGTCCTGCTGATGGTGGAGTGTGGAAGGTATGTCTCCGAGGGGGGGTGAGAAAAAAAGGATGTGCTAATTGGAACTGTATTAGTAATACAGCAACAGTGTGCATTATGCGGTGCTGTTAGCTTTAACTCTGCCTTTTGTCTTGTTAGTCCAAATGCACTTTACCTACTGTAACCATCCAAGGTAATTAAAACCTTGCTTCCGTTAGAGAGAAGGTGTGAGATGGCACGTAACATTGCAGCCCTCACACACTCGCTTTTAGTGTCGTGCAACAGAACTTTGTGCCGTTAATTGCTGTTTGTTTGTATGTTTTGTTTTTTGTTTTTTTTGATCAAACCTACTGGGAAGCAGTTGTTTGTAGATGTATGTTCTGTAGAAGCTCTTTGGATTCCTTTAATCTGTCGGTTGTTAATTTAATGACTTAGCAGTGCATTCGTAGAATAGGAAGCACCGCCTTGTATGTGGAAATCACGGGATGGCATTCTTCACCAATAATTACAGTTTTTCTGTCTGTCTTTTTTTTTTTTCTAAATAGAACAGTTTACATTCATGGCTTCAACAAGATGGACTTCACCCTGTGGCATTCTGCTATCAAACTGGCTGCTGGCACAGACGGCAATGCACTCGGTGACCAACAGCTGACTAAAAATGGTGTTCCTATTATAGTCGACAGCTGCATTGCTTTTGTCACTCAGTATGGTGAGCTACATTGTATCTTCCAGCTCAAAACTTTTTTTTTTTTTTTTATTATTATTTGAAAAAGGAAAGTTCTGCATTACTATTATTATGATTTCCCCTTGAGGAGCTGATTCATCCAGTGCACTGCGTTGTGATGAGAATTTCATGCTTTCTAATGTTGTCTGGCACTGCTCTGCCATTATCTTATCTCTCTCTTTTTTTTAAAACATTTTTAGAAGTATGGCAAATAAATGTAGTACAACTGCACTCTGCTGTAGGAACGCTCCATACAAAGTTATAAACTGTTTCATATGGAGTCCTGGCTTGGTAATGCATGGTAACTGTGGACTGTGGTCACAATAAGTAGTATGCAGCATAATGAGGGATTGGAATAAAAGTTTACTCTGAGTGAGACTGTAAAATGGCACAGAAGGTTAATATACCTTGCACCGACAATTTTATTCCACCTGCAATTTAGATTCAAATGTGCTTATGTAACGTTGTTAAATCCCACAAGTCAAACTGTCCATAAGGCTGCTTGCTTCTCTACAAATGTATTCAGTCATATAGAAATCTACATACTGTCATTTTCTCTTGCAGACACTACACATCAGAGGTATTTATCATCTAGACAGAACATATACAGAGGGCACAGAAAGGAACCTGGCAATCTCTTATTAATCAGCTGTCTTCTGACACTATACCCAGGTTTGTGCCAGGAGGGAGTCTACCAGAGGCCTGGGGATTCTGGTCGAGTGTCTCACCTCCTAGAGGAGTTCACCCGCGATGCCCGTAATGTGAAGCTGAGGGAGAAGGAGCACCATCTTGAGGATGTGACAGACACACTGAAGAGCTTCTTGTCTCAGGCAGAGGATGCACTGCTGACCAAGGAGCTCTATCCATACTGGGTGTCAGCTCTGGGTGTGTGAGCTTTCTGGCAGTGGGATGTAAAACTATACTATAAAATCTACAGACCACCATGCTAAACTACATGAATTTGCAGATTCATTTTAAACGTACCATAAAACACCTTTTTTTCATTTGTCGCCTGTGTTTGAAAGGTAGTTTCTGTACTTGTATATATAAATATATTTATTTTAGTATATTCTCTGGTTTGGTAGATGAGAAGGACAAGAAGCAGAGAGTAAAGAAGTACTCCACTTTCATAGAGAGCTTGCCAAAGATAAACAGGTCAACCCTTGAAGCCCTTCTGCAGCATCTTTACAGGTAAATACGCACAAGATCACAGGCATCGAACTGTGACACGTTAGTCACGCTATTTTATTACTAAGGTCAGTGTTAAGGTAAACCTTTACATCCTAGGAGGGGAATTTTAAGGGTTTTTTTAAACTTGAAAAGCAAGGCACGAAGATGCCAGAAACAATATTGTATTAATAAACATGTAACACAGTAAATAAGATGATAGAGCTGGTTCCTAACCACTGAAGAACTAACCCTGTATTCTAAAATGTATCTTCTATTTATGTACACTTGCTATCAACACTAATTGTGTGCCACAGATAGAACAGTGTAAACTGCTGCACCTACACTGTGCAGACAGAGTGGGTGAGACACAGACAGTGAGAGAGACCAGGGACTATTTTTTAATAACCTGTTTATGTAGAACCTATTTAATAAGTTGAAATAAGTGGAAGGATATCAGCCTAACAGATAAACCTGTGCTAAATCATAACATTTACCTGATTCTTTATTTCTCTATAGTTTTTTTGTAGCTGTTTTTTTTATACATTATAAACAGCTCATAAGCTAATTATCAGCATTAGCTATCCAAATTTAAAAAAAAAACACTGCCAGTGCTTAGACTTGACAGGAAGGTATATATTTTCTATGCTATTATATTAGCTTTAATGAGATTTTTTTTTATATTCTCATATTCTCATACTCTGAAAATCATGCTCACTGGAAGGGAAAACAGCCTTAAACAATCCAACAGAGTGCTGAAGTGCTCAGAAGATGGCTTTAGCTAGTTAAAAATACCACAGGATTATTTTATCACCGCATGACTAGTTAGCAGCTAGAAAGCTAAAGCAAGCCATTTGTTAGCAGTGTGAGTGACTTCACACCAGAGTTGACTGTGTTCCAGTAGTAGTAGTCAGGAAAACAGGTAGAGTTTTTCAGTCATCACTACTAATACCTACAGTACAACACAATGCCTGTTTTTTGTTTTTTTTTGTAGCACATTTACAAATAGAGCCTGGTCGATGCTCTCTCTGTGTGTGTGGCTTGTATAGCGAGACACAGATACACAACCGTTGTCGGACAGATTAATCTACAGAAGTAGACCCCCAACCGGCCGCAGCAAATGGCTGCCCCTCCCTGAGCCTGGTTCCACCGGAGGTTCCTTCCTGTTAAAAGGGAGTTTTTCCTTCCCACTGTTGCCAAGTGCTTGCTCAATCGGGGTCGTCTGATTGTTGGGGTTTTCTCTGTATTATTGTAGCCTATAAAGCGCCTTGAGGCGACTTTTGTTGTGATTTGGCGCTATATAAATAAAATTGAATTGAATTGAATAGAAGTTCTACAGTTTTTACTAAACTCGCTGCTGCTGTTTTGGATTGCAAAGTTGGTGTGACTTCTCCGACTTTCTGAGTGGGAAGTCTGACTTGAGGGGGCTTTCCAGCTAAAAAATTCCTGGGAACTCAGGATTTCTGAATTCCCACTTCAAATGGAAATTTGGGAACATTTGGCACTTGCAGCCATAAAAACATTACTCACAGCTTTCTGGATTATACATATTCTGCTATGATACAAATTGCTGTCCAAATGCTTTAGCTTCAGCTTACACAAATAGTGTTTAGTAACCTAAACATGACATTTGGATAGTTGAGTTATTAGTAGCAAAATGCCTGCAGCACATGCAGGCACACTGAGTGCCAATCATTGAATATTTTGCTAGTCATTATTTCACTTTTTATTGCCGGTATCTGCTTTTGTCTTCTGCAAGCACATCCCACCACAATGCAGCTTTTAGGCATCTTTTAGTTTTCTGTTGGAAATGGAATTGACAAGAAGTCACCTTCACTCAGTGTAAAGTCCTCAGTGTAAAGGAGAACCAGGGCGAGCTGTGACTGTGAACCAGTATTTTCATGATGCATATGTTTTTCTCTTAGTTTGATGCGGTAAAGTTCAAAACCCACCTAATTAGTGCAGCCACTTTTGCAGCAACTTGTTTGCAGTAATAGGGATTAAAGGCCCATTCTTTGATAGCAACTTTTCCATATTACGCACTCATAAGTTACAGAATTGGTTTTGTCTTAATGTTCTTATCTGACCCTGTTGCTCATGAAACAAGTGCAGCTCTCCAGAGGCCACTCTGCGTCACAGACAAAACGAGTACAAAGGTCATGTGGCCCATTTAGCTCTCAGGTTGCTGTTTGTCGCCTGCTGATTAGCCCATTGTCTCCTCTATTCTCCTAATGACACTCTCTTGTTTTTGCCATCTGACCAATACTGTTGAATATTTTCTCAAATTAAGTCTGTTTACTGAACAGTGGATTTATTGAAAGGTTGTTGGAGGGGGGGAAAAAAACAAGCTGAACAGGAAAAGATTGTTTTTGTGAGTCACTGAAGTAACAGTGTCCTTCGGTTGAAAACAATGAATCAATTCCATATTGTTTCTACCGAGCGCTGGCATTTTTCAACTGAGACAGATTGTGTGGCTCATTATTAAAGACTCGGGCAATTAGCAAACACATAGCTGAAGTCCCCAAAACGAGTGGTGCTATTTCTGGCTATGCAGTGCTTTTTGTTTCTTTTCATGAAAATTGTATATTTTTCCTCAATCAGTTACGGCGCTGAATTCTCCACCCCTTCACCTTTGGATAATTTGAACTGTGGAGATTTCTAGTAATAAATTACAGGCCGCTTGCCTGTTGTGGACTGAAACACTGAAACTTTGGAGTGGAAATGCACACACAAACAATACAAAAGGTACAGACCCAAAGAAAAAGCTTGCATAACTTGGATCCTGTGCTGCAGCTACAAAAACCGTTTTTTCTGCCTGCTGTCTTGATGTATCATTCACACGATTCCCCTTGGAAACCTGCAGTGGATAGATTTAGCTCCTTTTGATATAGATTGTTTAGAGAAGACTTAATTGACCTGATGCTTAATTTGTATTGAGGCCTAACATTTCATTCAGTTCTCTGTGCGTTTGTGCCACAGTAAACAGTATGAGTGGTCTTTAGAGACCGTGAGAGTGATTCAGCAAAAGATATGAGGCGCTGGTGTCGTCCTGTGGGTACATTTCGGGATTTTCTAAGCATGTTTCTTTCTGTTATTCAGGATCCAGCAATGCTCCCACCTGAACCGAATGCCAAGTGAAAAACTGGCCTCAGTCTTCTCCTCCTGCTTGTTCCAGACTCAAGGACAAACCACACAGGAAATTAGTGTGGTCCACGACCTAATCAGCAACTACATTACACTCTTCAGTGTGAGTCTGAAATGTTCTTTTTTTTTTTGTTGCCGTTAGACAGCGTTGATAAGAACAAAAAACTGATTGGATTGAGTTCAGTTGCTTGATATGGATCTTACTCCTGTACCTTAGCTAACATCCCATTTTTACTGCATAAACACACATTGCATAAGTTGTAAAAACAAAAACAAGATGGTTGGTACATTCAGTAATATTGAACTCAGGTTATTGCTGCATTGTGTTATTGCCAAATGTACTCTGCACAGACAGACAGCACAGATCTCCAGAAAACACAGATTATATTAAAAAAACACAAAAAAAACCACAAAAAAAACCAGATCACCTAGAACAAGAAAATAACAGTGGATCAGTAGTTCAGGACATGTTTGGCTTGAGGCAAAAAGAGCCCAGCCTTATAACTCTCTTCTATATGCGTGGAGCCATTTTGATATCAGCAATATATCTGATGTTTTCCTTAAGACTGAACAGCCATTTTTTCACTGTTTGTTGTTTTTTTTTCCTCTTGGGTTAAACCACTTTTAGCTGTGATTAAAGTTCATCTGCTATTTATCTACTTTTCCTCATTCCTGCCTTATATACAGTGATTATAATCTTGAGTTTTTTCAGACAAAAAATATTAAAAAATGTAGATGCCTATGTAATGTACAATCCTCTTATACCTGAAATGAACAACAAGGTGCATAGTAGATGAATAATAGTCAAATGCTTGCAATAAATACTTGACATAAAATAACTTTCTACATGAGGTTTAATATATAGGTATGCAATGAAAGAGGATTCACCATTGTACTTTTAAATGTTGCAGAAGAAACTGAAATAATAGTTACTAATAATAGGAGAAGCAAAGACATCCTCACTCCTCACAGACCTTTGAGTTGCTTTGAGCTGAGCTTCAAAACCACAGGAGCCTACATTTCACATAATGCATCTTACATAAATCAGTCACACTCGTGTAAAAATTGGACAGCAACCTTCTTGCGACTAGGAAATATCAGTGGTTTCCTGGTGATTGCATTGAATTTCTTCACACTTGGCAATCAACTGAAAATAGTTACGATGGCACACTGGCAACCACTTTCGATTGCAAGGTGATTGTACAGGTTTCCTAGTGAGAGTCAACTCAGAGAGATTGGCAAAGTTTTGCAAATAATTGCCATCTAATTTATAAATGCAGACAGATTGCCAACATAATGCAGTCAGTTGGAGTCAGTCTGTGCCAATGAGTACAACTCAACTGCAATGCCTCTCTTTGCAATAGGGCGCTTGAGTCAACTGGTTGCCATCTGGTGATATTCCTAAATAAAAGCAAGGTTGCCGAGTGCCTGTGTCATTTTGCAGTTAAATTGCCATCCTGCAGCAACTATGTCACTATTTTTGGAGGAATTTCTGAATTTCTGTTTGAAATCTATGAATTCTATGGACTCTGAATGTGAGCAGTTAATGGGAATTTCTGTTTAATGTGAACTGTGTACATAGACGGCAACAGATTCGCATTTTTTGCAGATTTCTCGGTTAATCACTGTATTTACACAGATTGCATGTAATTGCCAACTTGATCCCATTCAGTTGCAAAGTAATGGCAGGCTGTCTTTGTCTTATTGCAGTTTTATTGCTGTCTTGATGCACCACAGTTGCTTTGAAGATGGCAACTGATTGCAAGTGGTCACAGGCCTAGCCCCTGTCTCTGTAGCAAAAATTTCAAAGGCAACAAGATTGTTCATTGCACATAGCCACAATAATTTGATGTTGTCTCCACCCACTGTTTTCCTTAGTGTAACTATAGCATGACTTGAAAGTGTTCTTAGCCTTTCCTGCATGGTTAACACAAGTCCTTCAAACCTCAGTGCTAGTATGTAATGTAAGTCTCCAAACCCACATAACCTCACCATGAGAGGTCAGACCTTTGAAGGCTTCCTCCACACAGTGAAAACAACATGGTGTTTCTGTGCCCTTAAGGATAAAAACACCGGCCTTCATTTGAAAAACTGGTGGAGTGCCTCTTTAAAAAAAATAAAAACAACATATTTCTGAATTATAAATGACATCGAATGAAAATATAGATCTTGTCCTGTGAACACTATCATGTTTAACACTACATTAATGGGCACCCTCATTGTCAGACCTGTTTATTAATCATCCTGTAACATATTATAGAAACTGTAGTAAATGTGTAGTACATCCAGTTTGATGTCGTAGGCTTACCGTATTTAGAATGACTCCAAAGAACAATCAGTGGCTGAGGAAAAAATTAAGTATCCAGATACTACCATATTG
Source organism: Heterochromis multidens (assembly GCA_015108495.1). Lineage (NCBI taxonomy): Eukaryota > Metazoa > Chordata > Actinopteri > Cichliformes > Cichlidae > Heterochromis > Heterochromis multidens. The sequence continues at coordinate 4,835 of VUQS01067044.1, read as the reverse complement.
CATATCTAAACCAAGCTGCAGGCATGACTTTATTTACACTCTTTTACTTACAACCATCTGGGGAGCTGAAGTGTTGTTGCCAAATCTCCACAACAGGCTTGACTTTGCTGATGTGTGGCTGGGCGAGGGGAGGAGGGGGGAGCTCAGGATCAATGTTACCCTTGGAGAGATGCCTGGCTTATGGGATACGCAGCACCGAGTGACTGTTAATTCCCTGTGGAATGCCTGGATCCCTCTTGTTCTAACGTTAAAGGAGGTTCATTCACTCCAAATTGGTTCGGGACGCCATCATTCGCATGACAAATAGCCATTAAGCTCAACCAATCATGAGCCCAATAGAAGCGAATACGCTCACTGTGACCATAAAACGAGTGAGACGCTTTGCTAATTAAAGCACCAGTTTTGTGCTGGATGCCGTCGACGGGGCCCATTATCAGACCTAAACACACACACGATGAGTTTGTGAGTTGGTTTTTCTTTTTTGTTTTTCACCCCAATCTTCCCTGCCACTCGTATAACTTTAACAAAGGAAATTGTTCTCTGTAAATGATAATGATGTTAAAAAGAAGAAGAAAAAAGTTGGAGTAAAAAATGTCAGTTCCCACACAGAGCTTGGTGAGAGAAAAGAGTATTCCATGTCAAGCACTCGCAGCCAACTTTCTCTTTGGAAATTAGTTTTTAGAAGTGTTAGCTGAGCAGCCCACTTCTCTCCAGGTTTAATCTGGTCTTCCATGTATCACATTTAAGTGCTGAAATTAATATGACCATCAAAAATGACTTTAGGATTCTATCAAGCAAGGTGATGTTTCTCAAGTGTGGTTTACTTGATTAGAAACTTTTCTCTGGCTGAGTCTGAATTGACGTGTGTGTGTGTGTATTTTGTGATGTTTCCAACAGGTCAGTGAAGACCAGGTGCAACAGATGGAGAGAGAGAATAGCTTCATCACACGCTGGAATGACAAGAAGGACACGACAGTAGGTCGACCCGCAGAACCCAAATGGAAATCACAAATGGGTGTTCAGTGTGTGTGCGTGTGCACACGTGTGCATTGATTTGCCTGCATGCGTCAGGGACTCTCAAATGTGGGATTCGTTTGAACAGGTTTCCTGTTTTTCTGGCAGAAATGAAGGGAAAGGCAGGAGCAGGCGAGTGAGGAAAAAGGGCTTTGTTCCTGTTAACCTTTACAGCAGGTACTTTATGCCTGGATGCCTCAGCCGAGAAAAACATTTGGTTCAGATAACTGTGAAAAAAAAATCACATGCTGTTGCTGTTGTTGAAATCTGAAATAAGTTGTTTATGAGCACTCCTTTCTGCCCCCGCTTTCCTCTTTCCACCTTGTCCGTAGGGTTTCAGAACAATGTCGGCTGCTCTGGGGCAAAAGAGTTACTCAATGGAAAGCAAGTGCTATTATAAAGCCGTCGGAGGTGAAAATTGGGATGACGTTTTGATTTTGGATGTGAATTTGGAGGTCTTAAAATAGGAAAGTTATTAGTTTTTTCATTAAGAGCAATTATTTAGTGTAATTACAAGTCAGCGTGGAGAAAATTTCTCTGTGGAGATAATAGGTATGTTTATTTTAGGGATGATTTAAAATTTTAGCAAAGTTAAACTTTGCTTAAAGTCATTTAATGTTACATTAACCATCTCGTTTTACTGACTTGGTTTGATCATTTATGATCACTCACTGTCTTTGTTGTAAAGGCCACTGTCAGACAGTGTCTGCTGAGGCCATGGAGCGAAAGCTAAAGAGCAACTGAAGTCAGTCTGCTCCTGATATTTAGGTGAAAAGTTTAAAGCAGTAAACTGAAATGTCCATTATATTGATCCTTGTTATGCAGAATTGCCTTCCAGTTGCATTCCACTTCCAGAAATATGGAAAAAGTTGGTGAAGATGTGATTTTCCCACCCACAGATAAATGCTGCACTTGTAGTTATGTATGCATGTGGTTTATTTATAGTGACGTTTTACATAAGTCATCATGTAAAAAAACAGTACTTCAGTTGCATTTTTCTACAATGGAATATTTGGAAATTGTAAAAACAGCTTTTCAGCTCTAGGTTGTTACGGAAAGGGCAGAACTCTATTAAATGCAACAGTCATCAATCATCTTTTTTTTTCTAAACAGCAGCCAGTTTTAGGGATGATGTTGCATTATTGTAAACACCATCAACATTTAGTCTATAGATTTTTGTGAGTTGAATTAATCAACAAACCCACAAATGTGAGAGTTTATTTTTTCCTGAGCGGGTGCTGCTTCAATTTCTGCAAAGTCGAGCAAACGTTTGTAATGAGGAGCCTACAGGTATTCAAGCAGCTAAATAAGGCTATACTTAGGCACAGGAGTAGATTTAGCAAAACCCTATCATAAGACCATGCTGACCTTTGTTAATTAGCACTAAAGAATAAAGTACAACTGAGCCTAATGGAATATAGTTACTAAACTAAAGTATTGGGGACAAGATAAATACAGGCTTAATGATGACAATCATCAGCAGCTTAAGGATCACCAAGCTGCCTGGGGTATTAATGCCAGTTTGTGTGGCAGTTCATCAAAAAAGCTCTAAACCATTTCAGCCAGAATGATATAGTCAAAAGAAGATTGATATTTCTGTCTGCACTAATACATTTGGTGGTATGGCTCTTTTAGCCGACAGGAGTTGCACCCGGTGTGGTCTTCTGCTGCTTCTGCTTCAAGGTGTTGTGTGTTCAGAGATGCTGCTCTGCATACTTTGATTTTAACAAGTGGTTATTTGAGTTACTGTTGCCTTGCAGATTTGTCAGCAAGTTGCCTATGTTATTTATAGGAGGGGTGTCAGCTGGGCCATCAGCTGGTATGGCCTGGCATTGAGGGTCACTGTTATCAGTTTATCTACCAGGACTTCCTCATTGGAAAAAGTCAGAAAACACGATCTTCTGGAGAAAAAAATTAATAATAAAATTGAAACGTTATCCTTAAATATTTGGCGTGGACCAACTGACCATCACACAGATATATCCAGCCATTTAAGGTAAGGAAGTTGAATGACTTCTTAGCCTAGGCAGAAGCTAAAATATGAATAAGAAGCTTTGCAGAACAAATGGTTCTTGGGTCTGCACTTGAATACCGAGAGACGATTGTCTCAGAGGGCTCGAGCCCTCCAGGTGAAGGTTCTGACCTCATCTGTTTCATCTTAAAGGAAGAATGGCAAGAAGAACCCAGCAAGTGAATAGTATAGCTTGACTTAGTGAGTAAGTAAATCAGTGATATAATGAGGTGCAAGACAATGTCATGCCTTTTAAATTCGAAGTGGCACTTGGAAAATCGATGCTTGCATTTACAGCCAGGGCAAGGATGGCTTTGGTTAGAGAGATTAGAAATGCCTTCCTACTTACTCCATAATCTCTTCAAAACCCTTTAAAACATTTAAAACTTCCCTTTGCTTTTTTCTACAGTAATCAGCATGTTTTTGTTTTTTCTTAATTGTCTTACGGCCCACAGCTGTAATGTTTGTAAAGTGGTCTCGGTATTCCTCCCAATACACAACAACGAAGGAGAAGAAGGAAAGCAAGATGGCCCTATATCTGTGTGTGACATTTTCACAATTACAGCTTTAGCTCCATTGGTTTGAATGACTGTAATTTTTGTGTCATTTGAGGGCCACAGGAGTCAGAAGTGACTTCCTCCCTCTTATCATGCGATAGTTCTCCCAGCACAAAGCCAATAATGGACCTCAGTTCACCTGCACAAATGACAAAAGAAAAGTAACTGTAATTTCTAGATATCTAAGAAAAAAGAACCCTTGTCATGCCCACTTAGTTGTTAATTCACTATAGACGGATTACCGCTCCTGCTGGACTGCCAGAAATCCAGATTAGGTGCTACAACTATGACCCTGTACCTCAAAAAATAGAAAATCATTTTCACATTTTCACTTAACTTTTCTAGTTTTTCACACCATCACTATTTAATTTGATGAGGAGAGGATTAAAGCTCCAGCACATGGAGAAAGGTGCTGTGATTTGTACTGACAAGCAAGACATTACTGGGAATTTGACCTCTTGGATGTCAAGCAGACTTTAAAACTCTGATTTCTTACATTGAGTTAGAAAGAAACCTCTCTTCTTCTCTTTGTGTTACTGCAAGTGAAAAATTAAAGTCATAGTTACGGGGATTATTTTGAAACGTGCACTAGTGTGTTTTTCAACTGAAGTGGACCTATTATGCTCTTGTTTTCTGTCATGTACAGTACATACATATTGTGAGAAGAATTGACAGTGCTGTAGAAAAGTATTTTTCCCCCTTCTTGATTTCTTTTTTTCTTTTTTTTTTTGCATATTTGTCACACTTACATTTTTTGGATCATCAAACAAATGTTAATATTAGACAAAGATAACCTGAGTAAATACAAAATGCAGTTTTTAAATGATGATTTCATTTATTGAAAAAGTTATCCAAACCTACCTGGCCCTGTGTGAAAACGTAATTGTCCCCTAAACCTAATAACTGGTTGTTCCACCCTTGGCAGCAAGAACTGCAATCAAGCGTTTGTGATAACTGGAAATGAGTCTTTCACATCACTGTGGAGGAATTTTGGCCCACTCTTCTTTGCAGAATTGTTTTAATTCAGCCACATTGGAGGGTTTTACAACATGAACGGCCTGTTTAAGGTCATGTCAAAGCATCTCAATCAGACTTTGACTTGGCCACTCCAAAACCGTCATTTTGTCTTTTTTAGCCATTCAGAGGTGGACTTGCTGGTGTGTTTCAGATCATTGTCCTGCTGTATAACCCAAGTGCTCTTGAGCTTCAGGACATGAACTGATGGCCGGACATTCTCCTTGAGGATTTTCTGG
>VUQS01067041.1:0-14826 GCA_015108495.1 Heterochromis multidens | reverse complement strand
AGAAGTAGTGAAGGTAGATGAGTTTAAATACCTGTGATCAACCATCTAAAACAATGGACAGAGAGGTGAAGAAGAGAGTGCAGGCAGGGTGGAGTGGGTGAAGACGAGTGTCGGGGTGATTTGTGACAGAAGGATAGCAGCAACAGTGAAAGGGAAGGTTTACAAGGTGGTAGAGAGACCTGCTATGATGTATGGTTTGGAGACGATGGCGCTAATAAAAAGACAGGAGGCCGAGCTGAAGATGCTAAGATTTTCATTGGTAGTTACCAGAATGGACAGGAATAAAAATGAGTCCAAGGAACAGTTCAGGTTGACAACTTTGGAGACAGAGTTAAAGAGGCAATGCTGAGAAGGTTTAAACATCTGAAGAGGAGGTATGGTGGATATATTGGACAATGGATGTTGAAGCTGGAGCTGCCAGGCAGGAGGAAAAGAAGAAGACCACAGAGAAGATTCATGGATGTAGTGAAGGAGGACATGCAGAGGGTTGGTGTGACAGAAAAGGATGCTAGGGATAGGGTGAGATGGTGGTAGATGATCTTCTGTGGTGACCCCTAAAAGGAGCAGCTGAAAGAAGAATTGTGCATAAGTCATGGCCTTCTGCTGCATTCTTTGTCCAAACTCCATTGCTTAAGATCAATATAAAACATCCACATGGCTATGATATTTGCAGCTTCAATGTGGATACCCACCTCCAAATGACATGAAACTGCACTCAGACCTAGTTTTGGTTAACAGCCTCCAAAGGGACCTCATGTCCTGTTCAGCTGCCACACGGACTGACTGTCCGCAGCCAGAAATCCCTCCAACCAACTCTCACTGGAGCTTTCTCCATGCTCTCGTTTTATAACCAGTGCATTTACGCTTGTGTGTGTCTGTGTATGTATATATGCATCGAGGCGTGCGGTACTGTATCTTCAAGACTCAGACTGTCCTCAGAGAGTGTAGCTGTCACTCTGGCTAAACAATTCTCTGTGTATCTGTGACCAGGTGATTTATATCCGATGTGACCGGATGCCTTCCTCCAAGCCCTCGGGCTATCACCAGCTAGCCCTTGACCCAGCTTCAGCACACTTCCCCTGGGTACTGTGCACTACTCTGCCCCCACTTCTCATCCCCGAATCTGAATGTCTGCCTGTAAAGTTTAATAGATTCTTGTCGGGATGTTGTATATCAGTATGTAGATCGTTCAAACATAAAAAATGCTTAAAGTTATAGATAGCTGTTTGAGAATAAAGATGTAGAAGCAGTTTAATTAATCAGAATATGTATCACAAAGAACACTGTAGCAAATCAAACTTGTCTTCAATTTAATATTTTCACAATGAGACTGTAGTGAAAACCCAGCAAGTCCTAAAAAATTATCACCTCACAATTATCAGAATTAATATTCCAGTTATTTTGTTAAACATTGTTAAGTGGTCTAGATAATGTTAGCTAATCAAAGATGCACCAATTGTGGACTTCTAGGCTGATACCAGTGTTTGACTGAAAGGCAATACAAATAACTGACCTATTTAGATGGTCATCTTTGAACATTTAGCCATGGCAAAACTCATATAACACAGCAGATAAATATTGTCTATGGTGTTGACACTAGTAAAGCCATCTCATTTGCCGATATGCATCACGTAAAATCAATATTTTATTGCTATATCAATGCTGTAGATGGTAAAAATAAATAAATGAATAAAAAGTAATGATAAAGATAATACAGATGCAAATTTTCCATTACCCCACATCCCAAAGGTCTTAAAGTGTAGCAAGTGTAGCAATCCCCCACACCGTTACACCACCACCAACCTGAAATGCTGATGCAAGGCAGGATGGAGCCATGCTTTCATGTTACTAACACCAAACTCTGACCCAACCATGTTGAAGCAGAAATCAAGACTCATCGGGGCAAGAATTATTTTTTTTCTAATCTTCTGTTGTCCAAATTTTGGTGAACGAATGCAAATTGCCTCAGTTTCCTGTTCTTGGCTGACAGGAGTGGTACCCAGTGTGGTCTTCTGCTGCCTATCAAGGTCTAATTAGCTGTGTGTTCAGAGATGCTCTTAGTTGTAACGAGTGGTTGTTTGGATTACTGTTGCCTTCCTATCAGCTCGAAGCAGTCTGCATTCTGTTGTTTGAGTTGCTGCTATGCCACTGGCTGATTAGATATTTCCATTAATGGGAAGTTGAACAGTTATACCTAATGAAGTTGCTGGTGAGTATATGAGACAAATAAAACCAGCAAATTCTCACATTTACTGAGATAAAAATGATATACGTATTTTTAATGTAATTGAAACAATCAATAGCTTAAACTACTTAAACTGCTGCTAGTTTACTAATAATCATCTTATTGCTACTTTAATATCCATCTATATAACTTACTAAACCAATGTGAGAAGTAGCAGAAAGCTGCAAATTGAAGGAATATTAAACCCCAGCAACATGCACAAAGCTGTGATGGATATTTACACATTTACATTTCAAAGCTGCATCCTTGTTGTGTTCTTGTCCTGTACTTGCTGTGATTATGTGTTTGTTCCCCCCCCGAGATGGACTCAAAGACAGGAGAGCTCATTAACAAACATGGATTCTAAGTTCATTAGCAGCTGACTAATGATTATAAGCAGCCGAGACTTCATGATCACAGCCCAGTGATCTTTGTGTCTCTCTGTCTGCACCTTGTATTGACTGCATCACATGCTTGTGCAAACAGTATGCGCCCCCACATTCACACACACAAATGTACATGTTTATAGGCTGCACACACATAAGCAGTGAGGAGAACGGAGACACACACACACACACAGTGTTTCTCAACTTGCTGATGCTTGACGGCGGGATCTACTACAATCTGGCAACTGGCCCACAGTGTCAGTCAGTCCACTGGGGTTGTCGGTTCCAGCAGTATAAATAAAATATCCTGAAATCCTATCTTATGTGTGTTTACATTGATTCATATGCCCACAATGTATGGAGGTAGACAGGGAAGAATATATTCGGTCCGGTTTTGTTCCTAAAGTTTTGTTTGAGTAAACTTAAGACTATAGATTGTAACAGTCTGCCTGACTTAACTCTGATTATGGGCACTTCTGTGCTGGCAATCACTGATGTAGCCATAATCACAGTGAAGAAGGCCCCTTGGGGGTTATAACCAGAATAATGACTATCCTGATAAGAGATTTCATGCTCCCTTCTGTTATTTACTGTAAAAAGAAATGTTGGGGAAGACACAACACCGCATCAAACTGACAAGAATAATTTTGGGAAACGATGGTTTTGTGCTGCATAAAGCTGGTGAAAGAAGCAGAGCAGTTTCATGCGAAGCTTCTTGAGGACTGATGATAGCCAAAGTGCTAATTTCAGCTGTTTGATATGCCATCTGTGTGTCTGAGATCGCAGTTTCAGAGAGAGTTTGAGAGTGGAGGCTGGCAATGAGAGCAGAGTTTACAGTGAGGTGATGCAGAGTTTAAATGCGAACGATGAGTCTGATGTTGACAGAAATATTCAAAAGGATAGATTCATCTACCGCGTTATGAATTTATGATAAAAGCTGCAGGATGGCCTGAGAAAATAACCCTGATGATATAATAGGGGTGACATCAAGACAATCTCAACCTAGGAGACTCCAAATTAATGTCAGAGAGGCTGCTTTATGGAGTTTGTGGGATGTGGGCGTTTACCAATCAGTGAGGGAGAATAGAAAGCCTTTTTGAACATAAGCATGTCCACAGATGCCTTTTACACTCCCCAGCTACTTTATTAGGTATACCAGTTTAACCGCTCATTAATTCAAATATCTAATTAGCCAATCACATGGCAGCAACTCAATGCATTTAGGCATGTAGACATGATCAAGACGACCTGCTGAACTTTAAACCAAGCATCAGAATGAGGAAAAAATGGTCTTTTAATTGACTTTAAATGTGGCTTGGTTGTTGGTGCCAAAAGATCTGGTCTGAGTATTTCAGAAACTGCTGATCTACTGGGACTTTCCCACGCAGCCATCTCTAGGGTTTACAGAGAATGGTCCAAAAAAGAGAAAATATCCAGTGAGCAGCAGTTCTCTGGGTGAAAATGCCTTGGTGATGTCAGAGGTCGTTGGAGAATGGTCAGACTGCCTTGAACTGATAAAAAAAAGCAATGGTAAATCAAATAACCACTCATTACACAGAACGATGCAGAAGAGCATCTCTGAACATACAAACGTCAAACCATGAAGCAGATGGGCTACAGCAGCAGAAGACCACACCAGGTGCCACTCCTAAAAACAGAACGCTGAGGCTACAGTTTGCACAGCCTCACCAAAGTTTTTGCCTGGTCTGACGAGTTTTGATTTCTGCTGCGACATTCAGATGGTAGAGTCAGAATTTGGTGTAAACACAATGAAAGCATGAATCTACCCCACCTTGTATCAATGGTTCAGGCTGCTGGTGGTGTAATAGTTTGGGAGATATTTGTTTTACCACACTTAGGGCTCCTTAGTACCAACTGAGCATCATTTAAACCCGACAGCCTACCTGAATATTGTTGCTGACCATGTCCATCCCTTTATGACCACACTGTACCCATCTTCTGATGGCTGCTTCAAGCAGCCATCAGTCACAAAGCTCAGATCATCTCAAGCTAGTTTCTTGAATATGACAATGACTTCACTGTACTCAAATGACCTCCATAGTCACCAGATCTCAATCCAATAGAGCACCTTTGGGATGTGGTGGAACGGGAGAGTCCCATCATGGATGTGCAGCCAACAAATCTGCAGCAACTGTGTGACACTATCATATATATCAATATGGACCAAAATCTCTGAGAAATGTTTCCAGCACCTTGTTGAATCTATGCCACGGAGAATTAAAGCAGCTCTGAAGGCAAAAGGGGGTCAGACATTTGTATTCCCAGCTACAGCTTCATGAAGTGATGTCTGTCCTATAATAAAAAAGTGCTGTTGAGTAGCATCTCAGAAATGTTGGAGTTTGACTCACACTATGGACTAAAACTCACAATATCCCAGCATCTGGTGCTCTGATGTTGACAATTCTTTTAAATCTTCCTCTTAGGAGATTGTCACTTTTATGAAACTGCCATGATAAATTGCTGGAGGGCTCTTTAAACAAAAAAAAAAGTGAACAACTAGTCCTCCAGCTAAACAGTCATGTCACTTGTTTGTTCCCACAGTCTCAAAAAACAGTGATATAGGAGCATTTCTGAAATGACATAGGAGGATCATTTACACTCACAATGACCAAAAAAGTGCAGTCTACTTTGGGGTTTGGTTATGTATGAGCAGAAACAATTAATCAGTTAGCTTTAGGTAAAGATCATAGTTGGGGTGAAAATACTCCATTTCATGTTAGAAAGCTGCATTTATTCCACCCCTTCTCCACATGACAACACCTGCCTGTATTTTATATACAAATACTCAGCATATGAACATACAGACAACTTATAATTTAGTTTTTTTTCAATATAGATATGCATGAGGAAATATACATGCAGTATAAAAGCATTAGATAAAAAGCACAAGAGTTCAAATTCCATGAGAACTTACAGATCGTATTTAGAAGTGTTTTGGACTCTTCAAACAGATCCTGTTACAGAACTCATTTACAGTAAGGACTTACTGAACAATCCATTGCACTGCCAGAGCTTTCGTATGTTTAGGAAAACTTTTTTTTTCTACAATAAGCAATTGTTTAAATGCTGTCACAGACTCTTATATACAAAATGTCATCCTGGTTCTGTAGTTTCTTTTTATGTTTCTCCCTCTTGTTTGCTCCCGCTCGATGCCTTACAAAGGCGCCCATTGTTTCTGACCGAATTTCAATTTGGTTGAAATTGAAAGCAGGTGTGGCCCTGCTTTTTCATCTTGTGGGGGTGCTGGGCTTCTCTATTTCTGTGGGCCTGTTCCTCATGCTCGTTTCATTGAATCATGTCATCCAGTGTTTTTTTGTGGAGTGGTTTGGTCCCCCCCTTTTTTTTTTTTTTTTTTTACATGAATGACTCATTTGCGCCATCTGTTTGCCTCATCTATCAGCCAGGTAGTCACTCATTCATAAAATCACTCAGTTCTCTGTATCGCATTTCTTTCTCACATGGCATGGCTGATAAAACCCCTAACATTCGGCTAAAAATGTCTTCAGCTACTAACTTTAATTTCCAAATGGCTGTATTTATTTCACTGTTGTCTCTTGGAGATGTTTATTGCACATTGGGGGACACTCACTGAAAAATTAATGAGCTCCAGGATTTGTGTCAAATTACATAATTATCCAAGATAATACTGCACATCTTTATTCCTTCCTCCAACTATTCTTCCAGGTCATGCAGAAAGATTTTCCTCTGACTGTGCTATAAATGGAACCATATGTGGAGTTCTGCATACATATGGGAATGAAGCTGGATGTGGGGAAGTTTATGTTCCTATATATATGTGTGAGAAAGATTGCAGATTTGAGCATCCGGGATTTAGAGAAAAGGTGCCTTTTGAGCTGCCAGATGTACCAGCTCAAAAGGCACCTTGCCTAAACAGGATGTCTGCACTACAAACATGTACCCTTATACTGAGGCTTTCTTCTCTTGACAAATATTGGTATGCATATGTGCAGCCTCTCTGTAAAGGACTTCTTGAGTTTGGTGCCATACGTTATTTAGACAGAACTGATGACCATAACATGGGCTATGCTATATAAAAAAAATAAAAATAAATAAAAACAAATTAAAATTTAATCAGAAAAACAGGTTCCGTATTCCTAGATATGCAGTTTGTTAACTTAGCAAAGTTTGGGTTAAATACCTTTAAAAAAATATTACGTAATGCCAATGTTGTCTTTGAGCATACATTGGTCAGTTTTTGGGAAATTAGAATATTATCAACTATGACACTGTGACAGTATTGGCTATGGTCACAAAAAAAAAAAGATTTTTCTGCATAGTTGCAGTAATACAACATAAATTCAGTGTATTTTACTTAATGTAGCTATGATGTAATATCAGAGTTGGATAATTTCATTGTTTTAGGTTTCAAAATGTGATCTCTTAAGAATGTAAACGTAATTTATTCACAGCATTCTTTTGTTACGTTGCTGTGATACGGCCCTTGTCTTACACTTTCATTAGTATTACGTAATGAAGGACATTATTTCTACGTTTCTCTTAAAAATTAAGAGGATTAGCTACTGGCTAACCAACCCTACCAAGGCTAAAATATACTTTTTGAAATCTACTACCTTAGCATTTTAACTTGATATCAGCTAATTTAGCCACAGTTCTTTCAAATTAATTGACTTTTAAACAATTTTTGGTTACCTAACATACTGTAGTGTCAGCATAGACTGTATAAAATATGGACAAAGACATTGTGACATTACCAATTTGGTGCATGGACTATCTTTTTGAAGTTTTGAGTTAGTATAAAAGTAAGATGGTTTCTCCAAGGACTCCACGGAGTCATACAAGAACTCATACTACCAATTATGATAGGAATCTGTCTATAATCAACATGAGTATAGCAAGTGTATAACTGCACAGTGCATGTATATGAATGGATATACATGGCTTTTATGCCTGTTTGCCAGGACTAATTTGTGTTAATGTACCATTTCTGATCAGAAGGACAGAACGATGCCTTTGAGAAAGTCGTCCCCCCTCTCTTCCCTCCTCCCTCCCCTTCACTTCTCTCCTCCTCCCACATCTTTGCTCTAAGTGGGGTCGCGGTCGAGGTAGCGTAGTGATGCTTTTCATTAGCTAAGTGCAACTGGGGGAGAAGAGCACACAGCCTTGATTTACTGGGCCTCCTGTCTATATGCCTGGACACACATACTCAGAGAAACACCTCCTCTCCTCTTTCAGGCTGTCTGCCCTGCCCCATTATTCCCTCTATTTTTTCTCCAGATCCATCCATTTCCCTTACCCTTAGCCTCTCTTTTTCTGTCTTAGTTTCTCTGTCTCTCTACATAACTCTCTTTTCCATTTTCTCTCTCAAGTCTCTCGTGGGAGTCTCCTTCTAGCACAACACAGAGGACAGGGCTTGTGATTTTTCAGTTTTCTTTGTCTTTTGCATGGCTGTCCTCAGCTGTGCACTGAAAATGTATTTTTTTTTAGGGTCATAAAAATACCAGTGAAAGTGACATCAACTTTCCATAATGTTGAAAAGAAAGCCTTTACTTTGTTTTACTGTTGTATTGATGAAAATGCATGATACAGATTGGATCTTTTTTATATTTCCTCTACATCATCAGAGCTTGGATTGGTCCAACGGTTTGTAAAAGGATGTAGAAAATGTAAATGCTTTTGTAAACCTTACTCTTTTACATGTTACTTCTGTCAGGTTTCAGCAGAGATTACCAACATCCTGAATGTTAATTTCTTGGCGAAATTTTAGCTTCACAGGAAGCAAGTTGTGTCATACCATATGATACAGTCTGTCATGGAAGCTTAGGAAACTGATGGTATTCATTATTGAATTAGCTTTCTGATTACATGCTTGTGAGCTTGAGATATATTTTTCATTCCTATAAAAGAAAAAAAATAACTCTAAGGGTCGTTTCCTTTGTGAACGTAGGATCTCTATTTTTCTCTTTGTTCATTAGCTGCTGAGGCCCTTCCCCTCTTTCTTCTTTTTTTTTTTAAAGTTGAATCCCAGATGCTACATGGCAGACATCCAAGTGCCATTTGCACTTCTGTTGTCTCGATACTCACTGTGGGCCCATGCGCCAGGCTTTGCATTCATGTTTATACGTGTGTGTGTGTGTGTGTGTGTGTGTGTGTGTGTGTGTGTGTGTGTGTGTGCACTCGTGTGTGTGTGTTGAGCGGGGTACAGAAAGTATAATATAATAATAATAAGCTGGCTGTCAGGGACCCACTATGAACACCTACATAACCAACACACTTGTGGCCTCAAATAAAAGTTTCTTTTACATTTCTCTCTTTCTGTCCACTCTGTTCATACCTTTCACTTCTTCACATCTACATAATCAGTGCAACTGTTGAATAATGATGAGTATTGTCATTCACAATAATTACAGAGATGCAACATGCTGAATATACTATGGAAAAAAGATATTGACACATAATTTTAAAGCTAAAATATATTAAACCATCTTAATAGTATTCCATCTTAATAGTATTAATTTTTTATCATAAGATAACTACTCACTTTTTAATTAATACTGGACAGAGTTGGTAATAAAATATTTGTCATATGCAAAACACACGTGGGCTATAAGTCCCTTAACAATTTCTTTTTCTGGTGTTCTTTTCTTAGGCTGCTTTCTATTTTCAGATCTTTATTAAATGTGTTCAGAGAGAGAGAGAGAGGCTCTATTTCTTGCTCCAGACTAGTGTTTAATTTCATTCCTGGCTACTAGCAAGCTTTTGTTTCCCTCATATTTTTTACACCAGATGCGCTAATGGGAGTATGTAATTACTTACTGTAGTCACTCACAGTTACAATGCATAAATGAACCAATGAAATGTTTCAGTATAAACTGAGCTTTACTGTAAAGAAGTGGTATAAGCAGTTAAGCTATGCCAGTATCTGTGATATGGCTGATACTGTACTGCAGGTTACAGAATGAATCATGGTAACACTTTTTAATAACCATTGTTAATCGATTTTAAAGTAATAGTTCATTAAACTTGGTAGTTATTTTACTGTTGTAAATAATGAAATGAAAATTAATCACATTGTATTATATTGTTCATTTCTTTTCATTGAGCCAGTTCTTACCAGGACATAAGATTCTATCATTGTGGCAACCCGCAGATGTCTGAGCTACACACAAGGTGTTCTTTGGTGTTGCTAATATGACGCACCTGTTGCAATGAAAGACTTATCTCCCTATTCATCACATACAGACACCTGGCAAAGACCCCTTGGCATCACATTTTAGTAGACTGGATGTGTGCTTGTTCAAGGGCGTATTTTAACCTAAAACATGATCATTTGCAAAACCTAATTAAGTGGTTTTAGTAAGTGGAAGTGAAACGATGCAGTGAGTGAACCAGAAAAAGCTCTGCAGTCTTTAGGCTCACAGTCTTGTGATCTATACTTTCTCCACTCTACATGCTTACTTTAACTCTTCAAACATGTACGGAAGTATAAAATTCACTTTTAACTCAATAACCATTCAAATAATGTTTATAGATGCACTATTCATAAACCATACAATGAGAATAGTCCTAAATATGTTTACAAATTAGTTATTAACCAATATTTTAACTGCACAATCATTACTTACGTTCTTTGTTATATAGTAAATGCTACTACTACTACTACTACTATTCCTAATATTAATAATAATAATCATCATCATCAACTTTAACTGTCACCTTGAAGACTGAAAAAAGTTAATATACTGAGGGGTGTCTGGAGAGGTTATGTCAGATAGATGCAGGGCAAGTGCTGGAATCACTGGGCTGGGCTGGATGTAGGATGGCTGGATATCCTATAATTATATGAATATAATAAATAGAATAGACATTTTCTGACTATGCACCTGCAACCACCAGGACACACATTAAAGTCACCATGTGTGTAGTGTTTTTTGTATATTGAGTATTTACATGGATTGATAGCATTTAAAAATGAGTTCAACTGCATAGGAAAGTGACTTTAAGACATGTCTTTGTGCTTATCGGGTATGTAAAAGCTAGAATTTTTTTTAATAAATATGCCAATATATAAGGAGAAACAGGAAATGCCGCCCTTTTTGATGGCAATAATCAAGAATTTCCTAAAAAAAAGTTATCCACTTTACATGTCTTGTCAGATTGTATATATTTGTTATGTTCATTTAAAAATTGCCAGTTTCTGGAAATTCCTTTTGTTAATTTTCATGTATTTATTTGCTTAGTAAGTTAAACTTTTCTTTAAAATTATTTTACTTATTGTAAAGTTGTACTCTGAAAGTGTACAAAATGCAGAGCATATGTTTTTGTATATTTAAGAACTGCGTGTTTTTGAGAAGAAAAGAAAGAAAAGTAATTTTCCAAAAGAGTCTATTTTAACAGTCACTGAAAACATGTCAAGAAATAACTCAGTAAGTTAGATGTGTTACAGTTCATGTGTGTTAAGCAAGGCTCTTGTCTGTTGGGGTAGCCATACTCAACACACAAGTACGCAAAGATGCAACAGAAATCAATCGAACTAGAGAGGCTTGCAGTCTATCTGTAGTGCGGTGCATTCTCCAACGATTTCCTGCCGACGTTTTAATGTATCTATAGGACAGGTCGATGAGCACGCCGGAAAGAATTCTATATTTCTGCCTGATGAACTACTTAATCATCTCAGGGATGG
This sequence comes from Heterochromis multidens, assembly GCA_015108495.1. Classification (NCBI taxonomy): domain Eukaryota; kingdom Metazoa; phylum Chordata; class Actinopteri; order Cichliformes; family Cichlidae; genus Heterochromis; species Heterochromis multidens. The sequence goes on along the minus strand of VUQS01067041.1, from coordinate 3,533 downwards.
TTGGCTGAGTGAGAAAAATCCATATCCATTTTACCTTTTGTCTTTCATTGGCCACTGCCTCTCAGGTCATCAAAAAATAGAAAGAGAAATGAGGCGGGAAAGTGAACGAGGTAGTGAAGATGAATAAGAAAATATATCTCAAAACAGAGCAAGTGAGAAAAAAGCAAGAAAAAAGTCCTTTGCTAATCATAAATTACAAAAACAAAAAGAACTAAATTGAAATAAATAAATAAATAACAAGGCTGTAACTCAAAAAAAATGATCTTCACAAAATGTGGATTGTTTTAAAAAGATTTTGATGAGATCATCATTTGATTTCAATAATCAAATGCTTATGTTTGCCATAGAAAAAAACAATCCTAATTATAAATGTATAGAGGCTATAGATGTTCAGGAATGTATCTATATGATTGGTCCCAAATTAATTTTGCGGCATGACCCAAACACAGTCATAAAGAGCTATTTTTAGAGACATGAAGTTCAAAAAGTCCTGCAACAGATGGTAAGGCTCCCATAGATCTCTGATCTCAACATTATCGGTCACAGCAAACACTGAGGCAGCCTAAATCCATGGACGAACTATGGTAAGTTCTCCAATATACAACTGCCAGAAAGAAGATCCTCTACCTGCTAGCATAAAAGATCAGTAAAATCAGTATACCGTGTCAGTCTACCATATGAACTATATACTGTATGTTATCAATTCATGAGCTGTGGCTGTCAACATGATTAATCATTAATGGCTGAAATTGTTAGCTCTCTCAGATAAATAATACAGTCTATATTACTTGTAATCAAAATACATTTAATCAAAACTCTCTGGTAAAGCTGTCATGACTTGAAAAACTGTCATCATTAATTACTTACTCTAATTAATCTAGAAATATAGCCCAATGCTTTTTCATGAAGCAGAGATAGGTAATGGTAAGGACATGAATGACAAATGTAAGAGTTGGAAACTCTTTGGCTTGATTGTTCTTTTTGCTTTTTTTCACTAATTGGGTAATTTGAGGGTAATTTGCTTGACCATTCTGCCACCTTTAGGCTTTCTAAAGCTTTTAATTTTGAAGGTTACTATTTTTCACAAGTGACCCTTTTTTGTTTACTAAAACAAGTTATAAGCAAGCACCCATCCAGAAAAGCTTAACATTAAGTGAAACCCTGCCACTGTCTGCCGTGACACTGTCTTTACTTCTCACTGTAATCCTCCTTGCGTCACTTTATGTCCTCACCTTGTTGCTTTTTACGCCTTTAACTTTATTTTCTCACAACCCTTCTGTGTTTTTCCCCCTTCAAACTTTCTTTATTATTCCATCTTGATTTTTTTCTGTCACGTTCTCCCTCAACTCATGCTCTTGCCTTCCTCTATCAAATGTCTTCTTATGTCAAATGTCTAAACAGAGTTTGTATGTCCAGAGACCGTTCAGAGTACATATTGGTAAAGAGGCGATACAAACACCAAAATGCCAAAATACCTGAGGCACTCTTGGAGCAGCTCATCTTCCTAATGTACTTTTTTGTTAAGTTCCTTGTTTAATCCTGGATTGTGGCCCTGACACTCACTAATCCTCACATTCCCTCTTTCCATTTCTCATAGAGGCTCATAATGCTGGAATTTCGGTGGAAACCACCATGCATTGTGAGGCATTTTCATGTCTTAAAATCAGTGGCATCTATCTCTTCCTGTGGCCAGCTTATTATTCCAGCTGGGTATCTAATGACCAGTAGGGCATATTGAGAGCTTGAATCTTGTTCCTACCGTTCATCTGGCTTCCCAGCACCTGTCTTAGCTATTGGAAGTATTTGGTTGTGGCTGACCATCTTGCCTATTTATCGTGGTTCCTGTTGGCCTGTGGGATACTTGCCAGGTACTTGTAGCTGTCTAGCAGCCTATGCAGAACAGCAATGGGGACAGTGCATCAACTTGGTATATTCCACACTTGGTGACTTGTGTGATTGCCTTGGAGTTGGAACTCAGTATCCATGTGTGGGGTATTGAGTTGTAGGCTTTCTTGTAGTCCAGGCTTTGCTCAGGTTGGTATGCCTGATCTTAGAATCATGGTTTTATGAAATATTAAACTAAAGAAGTGGGGAATACATAGAAAAATTAGTTAACCAGTATTATGGAAATTTATAAAAAGCAGTATTACAATAAATTATTAGAAGATAGTAAAAATAAAAGTAAAGGTATATGGTGTTATTATCCTTTACATTTTACTGAAAAGGACCAGCATATTAATAACATGAATGATATTGTTGATAAGTTCAATAAATATTTTGTAAATATTGGACCTACCTTAGCAGAGAAAATTCCTGATATCATGGCATCCATAGAAAATGTTAATCGTATTGAAAGAAATTCTAATTCTATCTTTGTCAAAGCAATTGAAGAAAAAGAAATTATAGATATTGTTAATAAATGTAAAAACATAACATCTACTGATTATGATGACAGACATGACAACTGTAAAATGGGTAATTGAGGGGATTTCTAAACCACTAATGTACATCTTCAATGTAGAATTTCAACCTGGAATATTTCTTGACAAAATGAAAATGGCATAAGTCATTTGTCCAGGGCTGGCTGAGACAAAACGCGAACTCAGAAATAGCTTTATTGCTAGAATTCACAAACTAAAATACAAAATACAAACTCTGGCATGGCGGGCATGAACCAGGAACTAGAAGCTGGAAACTGAACATAACGCATCAGAGACACAGGTTACCAAAACAAAACAGGAAGTAACAGAACACGGGACAGAACACAGACTTGACACTGAGACAAAAGGTAAACAAACACAGAAACATGACAGACTGGGAAGATGGGACACAGGGGGAATACAGTTCTGAATGTTTGGAAATTGTGTGAGGCATACCACACCATTGGGGCCAAAATTATTTATTATGTACAGTAGATCAATGATATTTGCAAAATGTCTAATTTTTGGAAATTTGTTTTATTTGCTGATGACACAAATATCTTGTGCTTTGGTTAGAATTTGCAGCTACTTTTGAACCTGATCACCTGAGAAATTAATAAAATTTAAAAAATGGTTTGCTGTAAATAAATAATTATTTTAAGACAAAATTCATGGTATTTGGTAATACGAATACGAATACGAATACGAATAACTTTATTGATCCCAGAGGGAAATTCATTTGTCTAACAGCTCATCTGCTATTTATATGAGAATTGTAAAGCCTGATGGCTGTGGGTGCGAATGATTTTCTGTATCTCTCTGTTTTACAACGGAGAGAGAGGAGTCTCCCAGTACTGATGTTTTTTTGTTCCATAAAGATGTTGTAAAGTGGGTGATCAGAGTTGTTCAGGATGGCTTCTAACATCTTTAGTGTGCATCTTTCCACCACCTCCCCCAGCGTGTCCAGTCTGGCTCCAATTGCAGAGCCAGCTTTCCTCACTAGTTTGTCCAGTCTCCTTGCATCCTTGTTTCTGATGCTGCCTCCCCAGCAGACTGCAGCATAGAACAGCACACTTGCCACCACAGACTGATAGAACATCTGCAGCATTTTAC
>VUQS01067040.1:0-11445 GCA_015108495.1 Heterochromis multidens | reverse complement strand
CACCTGCACCTGAAATAGGCAGCAAGCTGTCATGTCATATGTACCATCATCTGCAGGCTGAGAATCCTTCAATTAATTTTTTTTTCTTTTTTCTAATACATCATTACCCCCCTCTTTTTTTTTTTTTTAGATGTGTGTGTGTGTGTGCGTGTGCCCGTACACCTTTGTGAAGAAATGTATGTGATCTTTGAACTATCCACATCCCAAAAAGGCCAGCAAAATGTACAGTGATGAGACCTGGAAACCAACCGTTTAACCAAGGATGAACGCATAAGCATAGACACCACCAGACAGTGTGATAAATTATACTGTGTGAACAACATTACTCTCATCATAGTCACCCGAATCCCCAGAGTTCCAACATTATAACACAGAGTGTTGATGAGGTGATGAAAACCCACATGCGCCCAGGAAACCCAGGTGGTTGCAACCACTAGCAAAGATCAAGAGGGTGAGAACACCAGCAAGCTGTGTGAGACAAATGCACCAGTGTACAGACCCCACACGGAGATCCAGTGCCTGACTGAGGCAGCAAAGGCACCCAGAGAGAGGGACCCACAGCACCGCAGAAGCTGAGGGACAGCGAGCAGACCCGGAGCCCTAGAGGGAGACCAGCCAGCACGACCCAGGCGCCGCGGCAACCCACGGAGGCGCACGACGATCAGCCCCACAGGGCGCATTTTGTTTGTTTTTCTATGAATGTCACACAGTTAAATTAATTTTAAAAAAGGGGCGAAGAAATGTTCAGCAAATGAAACAATATGCTTTTAATGCCTTCATATCTGATGCAACACTATTAGTTATCATTACTACAACATAAAGAGAGCAATAGCTCTACATCAGCTTCAAATATAACAGGATAAAATACTCAGAGATTTTTGTTTTATGGAAACAGCCCAGGGCCCAACCAAAACCACTGACAAACAGCTGGAGGCTCATTCTGTGATGGAGCAGAAAGATCATTTTAAAGGTGGATTTTGTTACCATTTGATAGTTTGGTGGAAATTCTCTGCTTCAATTATGCTGAGGTCCGGGCTCCAAGGAGGCCAATCCATGACAGAGTGTTCTATCCAGGTAAGGATTCATAGGTCAGTATTAGTTGGCTTAACAAAGAAAAAGAAAAAAAAAAAACATTCCTCTGAAAATGGTCAGGTACTCAATGATTAAAAAATGATAAAAAGAAACAAACACTGACTACTAGAGTATCGTTTGTAGCTGTCAGAATGCAAAACTGTTTCAAAGAGGGAAAAAAGTCCATGATGCACTCACATTTTGTTCATACTTTTATTTAAAAAGCTTCATGATCCCTTTGAAAACTTTAAGCATATCTCTCAGTGCTAGAGCTTGCACAGCATCGTGTTCTCTAGGAGTAAAATATAAGATACAGCTCATCGGTAACTTTGGCAAAAACACATCAGGCAGAGGTCTTTACAAAACAAAAAGGAAAACACACCACTGTGAACAAGAACATGGGTAACTCCTAATCTCTGTCAACGCTTCCTCTGAACACATTAAAAAAAGAAAACAAAAACAGTAGTGCCTGCTCTCAGAAATCACTCATTTTATAAGGAAACAGAGAGACAGTAATACAGGTTGAACATGGAGTGTTTTATGTCCTGCCTGCAGGCTAACAAACATGCACGCAAGGAAGGAGTGGAAAATCTGTGACGAGCCAGATGTGTCTTCAATAACAGCCAGAAGTTTTAACTTGGAATATGAAACATGGAAATCCTGAGCTCACACAGAAAGAGGCACAGAGTGTCTAAGCTTCAAAATAAGTCCTCTGTTCCTTCATATCTAGACAAGAGACACATGTGATATACTGTGAAATCAGATTGTAGTAGATTGTAGTGTAGTTTATGCTGTAAGAATGATATCTGATATGCTTTTGTGCGTATATAAAATGTTTTTCATGGGAAACTAAAAGTAGAGCACTAAAAGAGGATAAAATGACTCGAAATAACAACTCAAGAGAAAATAGAAAATCTTTTTATGCACTGTTTGGTTGGCATTTCATTACTGGGGGCAGCCATTTAGTCACATAGATAAAATTAAAGAAACACAGAAAACTAAAAGGCAAGAATCGTTTGCAAGATTTCTGAAGAGAGGCAATTTTTACGTGCCACCGCGGCAGCATGTTTAGTTTAGAGAGAGAACGAGACACCCCCCCAATCACACATCTTGGACCTTCATGGCCTCCTCTGGCCAGGTGTATGTGTCCAGAGTGAAGGAGTCGTAATCAGGACTGTAGATCTGAGACAGCACAAACGCCTCCTTGTCTTTAGGTTCCGGGTACACTGAAGCGATGTTGTGTTTGTATGCATAGTTGACAATCTGGCAGGAGGAGGAGACAAAAGGAAAAATGGTGATACAGTCAGTGATTTATAAGATTTTTGACACTTGTGGGGGGAACAACTATGGCTGACGGGGTAAACGGGGTGTCCACCTATCCCCAGCTCCCCCTGTTGATGAGTCAAACTGTCCTGGAGTCAGACACTGAGTCTGACACCCTCAATATTTTCAATGACTGGTCATGAAGAGCCTTCCACGCTGGTTCAGCCCCCGAGTCTGTAGCTGCTTTGTGAGCTGAGCCACCGTCAAACAATATGCACATTCTTCATTTCCCAGATCAGATACACAAGAAGTCTGATCAACACACACAAGTCTAACATGAAGCATGCCCTTCTTTGCTGTGTTTACTGATTCATTTTCATGTGTGCTGAGGCTGAGCAGTTTTTCTTTTACTATACCCGAAGGCCACCACTCCATTTTAACGTCCCATCTTATGTTAAATCCCTGCTTATGAATTACAAACTTAATTTCAAAACCTCTTGCAAGCCCACTGCAATCACCCACCAGAGGGCAGCAGCCCACACTGGGAATCCTTGCTTTTATGTTTAGTTTGAGCCTATATTTGCAGTATTTTATGGTAATCTGTCCTGCACTGCAAACTCAACAAACAACAGTTCCTAATATTTGACATTTTACATCTTACAAGCAGATGCTTATCTAAATCTAATGAAACTTAAATAAAATAAAAGAATACAATCAAGCAACTAAAAAGTGTGACAAATGATCAAACCACTCATTACCCCACAGGAATAAGTACTGTATATGTATGACTGAGGTTACGCATTTCAATAACAGAAGCGCTGGTTGACCAGCTTTCCTACCTTCACTGCGATCTTGAAGGACACCTCTCTAATGGTGCTGAGAGGAGGATAAAGTCTTCCCTCAGCCAGGTGCTCCTCTGTGACCATGTCAGCAATTGACTGAGAGAGACAGACAAGGACAGCCAATAAAATTATTTTGAAGTAAATATAATAAAGATTAAGTTTGCCTAAGGAGAGAAATCCTGACATTTACATCATTGTTATGTACAGTCTAATGAGAGAGAACCATCACAGGATACACTGTGCTGAAAGTAAATATAAATACATCTAAAAATCTAGTTTTACAAATAGAATCCTCATAAAAATTCGTAACAAACACACAGTAACACTTAGTAATGGTGGAACGTACCTCTGCGGTGGTGAGGAAAACATCATCAGATATGTGGCGGACTCCACAGGCTATAACTCCCAAAGCGACTCCAGGGAAGACGTAGGCGTTGTTTCCCTGCCCGGGGTAGAAGGTACGTCCGTCTGCCAGCGTCACCTTGTCAAAGGGACTTCCACTAGCAAAGATGCCCCGGCCCTGGTTAAAGAGAGGAGAAGGAAGCAGTTCACTACATTAATGACAACAAAAAACAATCATGGAAAAGGTAAACCATGCGAGCATGTGGTGCTTTTGTATATGCTGTGACTGCTTCATGATTTCATAATGTTAGAAAGGCAAATTCACTGTGTGCTAAAAAAAAAAAAAAAAAAACAGAATGCAATGATCTGTAAATCTCATAAAGCCATATTTTATCAAAAAAAATCAAATGTTTAAACTGAGAAAATGTACCATTTTAAGAAAAATATCTAATTTTGAATATGACAGCAGCAATGTGTCTCAAAACAGGTGGGATGGGGCAACAAAAGGCTGGAAAAGTAAGCGGTACTAAAAAGAGCTGGAGGAACATTTTGCGACTAATTAGGTTAACTGGCAACAGGTCAGTAACATGATTGGGTATAAAAAGAGCATCTTTGAGAAGCAGAGTTTCTCAGAAGTAAAGATGGGCAATATGAGGCTGCATTTACAAATTGTGGAACAATTTCAGAATAATGTTCTTTAATGTAAAATTGTGAAGACTTTGAATATCTCATCATCTACAGTACATAATATCATCAACAGATTCTGAGAATCTGGAGAAATCTCTGTGCGCAAAGACAAGGCTAAAAACAGGCATGATTCTGTCATGGAAATCACTGCATGGGCTCAGGAACACTTCCAGAAATCACTGTCTGTGAACACAGTTCACTGTGCCATCCACAAATGCAGGTTAAAGCTCTATGATGCAAAGAAGAAGCCATATGTGAACATGATCCAGAAATGCCGTCGTTTTCTCTGGGCCAAAACTAATTTAAAATGGACTGAGGCAAAGTGGAAAACTGTTCTGTGGTCAGATGAAATTTGAAATTCTTTTTGGAAAACATGGATGGGGAGAGACTATCCAGCTTGTTATCAGCGCTCAGTTAAAAAGCCTGTATCTGATGGTATGGGGGTGCATTAGAGCCTATGGAATTGGCAGCTTGCACATCTGGAAAGGCACCATCAATGCTGAAAGATTTTAGAGCAACATATACTTCCATCCAAACTTCATGGAGGGCCTTACATATTTCAGCAAGACAATGCTAAACATCATACTGCATCTATTAAAACAGCATGGCTTCATAGTAAAAGAGTCCAGGTGCTGAACTGAAAACATTTGAAGGATCATGAAATGAAAAAACATGACAAAGAAGATCCAGGACTGTTGAGCAGCTAAAACCCTCTATCAGACAAGAAAGGGACGACATTCCTCTCCCAAAAATCCAACAGCTGGTCTCCACAGTTCCCAGACATTTATGGACTCTTGTTAAAAGAAGAGGGGATACTACACAGTGGTAAACATGGCCCTGTACCAACGTTTTTGAAAAGTGTTGCTACCATCAAACTAAAAATGACCTTATTTTTTCTTAAAATGGTACATTTTCTCAGTTTAAACATATGATATGATTTCTATGTTCTATTATGAATAAAATATGGGCTTATGAGATTTGCATTCAATGCATTCTGTTTTTATTTACATTTTAAACAATGCCTCAACTTTGTTGGAATTGGGGTTGTAATTTTGGGGGGAAGTATTTTCCTGAGCCGCCCACCTTAAAGTCTGGTGACATGAAATGCACATGTATTTGTGGATTAGCTGGAGCGGTAATGGACCATAAAAAGACCACATTATAATGGCAAAATATGCAGATTATCAAAACATATAAAGCTGGGTCATTCACCAAATAAAACTGTTCTCTTCTAAATGCATTAACTTAAAAGATAAACTCTGTCACTCTGCGATGAGTTGAGCATTACCTCTGTGAGTTTGTAGCATTGCTCTGCTGTGCACTCGGCCTTGCTGGTAGGATTACTCAACGCAAAGATGATTGGCCTCTCATTGAAAGATGCCATGTCTTTGATAATCTTCTCTGTAAATGCTCCTCCAATTGCAGCAACACCTTTTCCAAAACAAGAACACATCAGTTTCACCACAACAATGGCTGTAAGAGCTCTAACACAACAATGTGAACAACTCTGCCATTTAAAAGATTCTGTTGCTGGTTTAGTGAAATCTGTTTAAAATTACAGCCTCAAGTTGTAGTTTTTTAATTAGGATCCATTTCTTTTTGTAGTTATTAAAAAAAAAATCTCATTTGAAGTTAAAACAGCATTGAAAAAATCATTTTAAATGTTGAAACAATGCTGTCATGTCATCAACATGCATTGTTTGAAATTTATACCAATGAACATCTTGATCGAAAATGCTCTTGAATTTGATGAATTGGGTTAAATAAAAAGAGACAGAATTGATTTGCAGCAAATTACTAAGTTGTTACTCTTCTAAACAAAGCTGGAGGCAAGAAATTCACCTTAAAAAGGTTTCTGTGTTTTCCTGTACCTGGTTGGGAATTAGTGTAACTGGATAAAACAAACAATAAGGGTTAAAGAAAATTGTTTTATGTATGATACTGTGAAAGCTACAAAGCTGGAGGAAACCCAGGATTCACTGCGTGTCCTTTACTGCAGTAAACTCACCTATAAGGGCGGTTGGTTTTATGGTGCTCACCACCTCCTCCAGTGTCTTCAGGTGTGGGTGCTCCTGAGCAAACTCCTCTTTCTCGTGGTTTAGGTGGCTTCTTCCCTGTATTTGTGCATAAAGGTTGCTTTCAGAACTCCACATCCAGCTGTTTAATGCCTTCGGGAACATATGAGGAAACATTTTACCTTCACAATGAGACCCTTTGAATCCACCATCCAGATCTTCTTGATAGCTTCTTCTTTAGCCAGTCCCTCCTTGGCCATGGCCATTATAAGCAGGTGAGCAATACCCATAGCAGCCTGACAGGAAAAAAGTAGAACAAAACAGAAAACTGCATTATAGTTCCGACTTTTAGATGCAAATCTAACCTCTATGACCGAATGCAGACAAGTATTTATTCTAAAATTGTACAAAGGCACCATATCAAATGTTAAAGCTGATCAGTCACACTGTTTTTGCAAAGTATTTCCTCATTTTGAATGTGATGCCAGCACCACATTTCAAAAAAAGTTGGGACAAGGGCAACAAAGGACTAGAGGGGAGTCTAGAGAGGTAGTCTTTCAGATGTAAAGATGGGGATAGTTTCACCACGCTGTGAAAGACTGGGTGGTCAAACAGTTAAATAATTTAAGAAAATCTTAATTCAATTCAATTTTATTGATATAGCATCAAATCACAACAGTCACCTCAAGGAGCTTTTTACTGTAAGGTAAAGACCCTGCAATGTCAGAAAGAAAACCCCAACGAGCACATGAATCCCTATCAGCAAGCACTTGGCGACAGTAGGAAGGAAAAACTCCCTTTTAACAGGAAGAAACTTCCAGAAGAACCAGGCTCAGGGACGAGCAGCCATCTGCCTTGATTTGTTGGGGGTGAGGGGAAGAGAAATGGGAGAGCGCAGAGACACAAGGACGAAACATAGACTACAGGAGAGAGAAGACAAATTTTAATGACATCCAGCAGTGATATATAAACACCTGATGAGTGAAAAGAGGTGAGTGGGGAAGATTCACTCATAGGAAGTCACTCAACAGCTTGAGCCTATGGCAGCATAACTAAGTGCTGGATCGGGATCGCTTGATCTAGCCCCCATCTATAAGCTTTATATAAAAAAAGAAGTGAATGTTTTAAACCTAATCTTAAAAATAAAGAGGGTGTCTGTCTCCCGAATCCAAACTGGGAGCTGGTTCAGCAGGAGAGGAGCCTGAAAGCTGAAGGCTCTGCCTCCCATTCTACTTTTAGAAACTCTAGGAACCAAAAGTATTCAACATAAAATTACAAAGAATTTGGGGATTTCATGATTTATAATATTAAAACAACAGAAAATTCTGTATGCAAGAGACATGGCCGAATCTTAAATGGCTCTGAGTTTTAGAGCAAAACCCATTTATCAGCGGGCCGATTTGCTAATTAGCCATTTGCCAATCTATTAGCATTAATAACAACAAATGAAAAATTAAAAAGTAAAGACGGGAGAAACACCTTTCAGCCATGAGTGAAAGAAACATGCAGCTGTTTCATTTTTTTATTGTGGTGCATTTTTTTTTAAATCTAGTATACAGCATATTTTCTTCTTCAAAAAACAATAAAATGTGATATGTTGTCTCTGAGCTATTTTCAACTGACTACATGGTTCAAACATTTTTGTTGTAAAAAGTAAAGGAAATCTTTTGTAATTCCAATTTAACAGAAGGTGCTGTCTTCTTATCTCTCAGGGATTAAGGACGGTTATTTTTGCTCCAAACAGCATAAAATCCTAGAGAGCAAATCTTCTTACCTCGCCTGCCCCTTGGAAAACAAATGTGTGGTCTAACAATTTGGTCTTGGTGATCTTCAAAGCTGCTAAGATCCCTGCAACAGCTACAGAGGCCGTGCCTGCAGGAAAAAGAAAGCACTTGTGATTTCGGTCTTAAGTCTGTCCCTTGTGATCTCTTACAGTGAAACACTGTCTTAACAGATCATGTGTACCAGCTACGACCAATTCAACAAACAAGCACTCATATTGTTTTGCCTGTGAGATAAATTAAAAAAAAATAAATAAATAAAAAATACAGTATTGTGCAAAAGTCTTGAGCCACCAATCATTTCTTTATAGTTTGCTAGAAAAATGGGTGCAGTGGTTTATTGAAACGTGTGCAAACATACAGTTTAGAGTTTGTACAATTCTAAAGAGCTTGAAAGTCAATATTTGGTATGACCACCTTTATTCTTCAACACAGCAACTCAACTGATTGTCATGCTGAAAATGAAGCCGCTGCTAATCAGACTCTTTCCAGATGGTATTGCATGGTGGATCAAAATCTGAGGGCACTTTTCTGTGTTCATAATTCATCAGTTTTGACAAGATCTTCAACACCACTGGCTGAAATGCAGCCTCAAACCATGACAGAGCCTCCACCGTGTTTTACAGATGGCTGCAGACACTCACTGTTGTACCTCTCTCCTGACCTCCTCTGTACATATTGACGACGACTCCAATTTGGACTCATCAGTCCATAACACCTGTTGCCACTGATTTTCAGTCCAGTTCTTGTGTAATTTGGCAAACCTCAGCCAACCTTCCACTGAGACCATTCCTGATGAGGCTTCAGTGAACAGCAGATGGATCATATGACGGGCCAGATAGATCTTTCAGGTCCTGTGTCAGGTCTTTGCTGGATTTTTTCCCCGTTTCTTAAGGACAGGACTTTCAGATACTGTTAATCTGCTGTAAATAAGTTTTTTAGGCCTGCCACTACTTCTTTGTCCTCCACTTCTCCAGTTTCCTCAGTTTGTTTTAAGGACCCACTGCACAGCATGCCGACATTTGCCAAGTTTTCAGCTAATAACTCTTTGTGAATCACCTTGCTGGTGCAAAAATACTATTTTATGTCTGTCAAACTGCGTTATCTTTGGGATTTTTCATAGATTCAACTAAAGAAATGGGAATAAAAAATGTTTTTGCGTTAGGCCACTAGTAACAAAGTGCCTAAAGATACAATTTAAAATGAGTTCTTTTTAAGTTGTCTGTTATGTGTAGATAAAACACTGGTTCATCTCCTGAGTTAGGTGGCTTTTTCATCCTTGACTGATTCGTAGGTCAGTGTTTAGTGGCTTAACAAACAAAACAAATATCCCTCTGAAAATGGTCAAGTACAAGGACTGGACTGAAAATGAGTGAAAAAGCAGCCATTGTCTAAAGAAAAACCTTGAAAAACCTTCAGAAAGCCTGGAGAACTACTGCTCAAGAGCACTTTTAAAAAATGACAATAAAATCTGGCTCCTTGGAAGCAAAATATAAAGAAATGAGGGGTGACTCATGACTTTTGCACAGTACTGCAGATAGCTTTGTGTAGCTGAAAAGGCTTTTTCACCTTTTCCATCCCCCTAAAATACATCCTTTGAGTTGTGACCCCCTCAGGTTAGGAACCACTGATGAGATGCGGAGTTAATGAAAGATGAACTGTAAATACAGAAGGTAAAGATGGTGAAATGGATCATTTGGAAATTTAAACAAGTTCTTTTTGACGTCTTGCAGCGAAACTTTGTATCTTCTGAAGGAAGAAAAAAAAAAATTAAAGGGCAATATTACCAACAAACACTGACTTTTTAAAATTAAATAGACACGTGTGGGTTTCTGCTTCAGCTGGTAAGACCAGTTAGCTTTAATTACCAATCATTAATTTGACTTTTATTTTTATGATCTGCTTCATTGCACCAAACAGCCAGAAAGTAGCTGATCTTGGACTTCAGACACGAGTCTGTTTGAGCAGCAGTGCTGTGATTTCTACAAAGTGACGTGACACATTACAGTCACAAAGATAAATTATCTCTAATTTTCATTTTTATTGCAGAACTAATATGATAATTATGACCGGGTAAGGGTTGGTGCTTTATGACTTTGTCTAGTGAGGGCAAATAATAATAATTATAAGCCTGGTTATAGTAAGGTGTACCATTTGCTTCTTTATTTAATTTCTTTGTTTTTAATTTTTACTTAATCTTGATCTGTGTTTGCTATTTTTTAATTCGCCTTCTGGAGCATTGCATTTCTAGAATAGGAATCCTGAAAAATGAGGGAGATTTTGGAAATGTTCATGTTAACCCAACTTAAACCTTAAACACCTTGTAATGTATACTATAAAAGGTAAGATGGCCCCTGCTGTAACATGATGAGTAATAAAGCACCTTGGATGTCATCGTTGAAGGTACAGTATCGATTCCTGTACTTGTTGAGGATACGAAAAGCATTGCTGTTGGCGAAATCCTCAAACTGTATGAGGCAGTTCATCCCGTACCTGCGGAAGAACCGAGTGATCAGTCTGACATCAGGGCTGCCTCCTCATCCTTCATTCAACTGTGCTTTCACTCACTTATCTGTCACTGCCTGCATGAACTCATCGATCAGCTCATCGTACTCTTTTCCTCTGATTCTCTTGTGCTTCAGCCCGATGTACAGAGGGTCATTGAGGAGTGCCTGGACAAAAGAAGGACGTTTAACAGGTCAGTCAATGAATCAAAGACTTAAACCGAGCATGGCAAAGCATCTGTAAATGATTGCCACATCTTTTATCAAATCAGGTTTTACGAGCTGCTGTACCAGCTTGTAAAACCTGATTCCTCTGAGGTCACACTCACCTGGTTGTCGGTGCCGACATCCAGCAGCACAGGGAGACACTGCTGTGGCCTAACTCCACCACAGGCTGTGTAGAGTGCCAGCTTCCCCACAGGAATTCCCATCCCATAGCTGCCCAGGTCCCCCAGGCCGAGGATACGCTCCCCATCAGTCACTACGATGGCCTGTGGATGAAGGCAAACATATTAACTAACCTCTCTGAGCCATTAAGTTCTCAGAAACAAGTAGCCATCTGTTTGAGTGTGTGCTGTTTACCTTTATGTCTTCTTCTGGCCAGGAGTTGAGCATGGTGGCGATGTGGCCTCGGTCATGAATGGTGATGAAGAGTCCTCTGTAAATGAGTAGGGTGATGATGCACGTAGTTAGATCAGTTTTCTGCATGACACTGACTTTTTTTTCCCACTGCAGTCAGACGTGAAAAGCGGTCTGTCACAGGGAATAAATCAAACCCTGAACAACATAGTGCAGTACGACAATAAAGAAGAATTTTATGTTTTTATATTGTGTAGTAACAGGAAGCAACAGAACAGAACATCAATCTGTTATCACTTATTATTGTGTTTGAGAGTTGTACACAAACTAGAGGAAAAAAATGCACATCCACACCAAAAGG
>VUQS01067038.1:0-10971 GCA_015108495.1 Heterochromis multidens | reverse complement strand
CCAGCACACCAGACTGGCATGAATCAATCAGGCCTCCCCTACTTGATGAGGACGCCGAGTCCGGACGAGAAGACGGAGAGTGGAAAGTGGCAGCCTTCAAAACAGCATCAATTCTTCTAGGTACACTTGCACACAATTTTTGAAGGAACTCGACTGGTAGGTTCTTCCAAACATCTTGGAGAACTAACCACAGATCTTCTGTGGATGTAGGCTTCCTCACATCCTTCTGTCTCTTCATGTAATCCCAGACACACTCGATGATGTTGAGATCAGGGCTCTGTGGGGGCCATACCATCACTTCCAGGACTTCTTGTTCTTCTTTACGCTGAAGATAGTTCTTAATGACTTTGGCTGTATGTTTGGGGTCGTTGTCCTGCATTTTGTGAATTGATAGAAATAACCAATCATTATTTATATTTCTGAAAGCATTCTTTGTTTACAGCATTTTTTCACACCTGCCTAAAACTTTTGCACAGTACTGTACAATAAATATTGACATTAGACAGCCATGTAACACGTAGTGTGATTACTGCAATTGCTAAGCTTTTGCTACCCTTTATTATCCATTATTACCTTCATTATTTACCCGTATCTGCAAGGAGTTTGATAGGCATGGATTGTGGCATCCCAAACTGTATGCACCAATAAACACAAGAACAGGTGAGTGTATTTAGACAGCAAATTTAGCATAAAGCAAACCAAGTGAGTATCAGCTATGGAGTGAATAGTTGTAGTACGTATGGAGCAGTTTAACATAAGTGTGATTCATTCTACTTTTTCGAATTGTCTCATAAAATAGAATTTTCCATGTCTAAACAGACAGGAATACAAAATGCCTGAAAAAAAAAACAAATCTCTTTTGATATAAATCCATTTTGCATATTGCTGATATATTTTTTCATTTGTTATTCCTTAAGCCTTGGGACATGTTTTCTACATGAACAAACGGGTCCCATTGGGAAAACCATTGTTTTATACATGTAGCTGTTCTAATAATCATTGTACTCCTACAACATTGTCTGAGTCACAATGGACAGGCGAACTTAACAGTGTTAAGCTACTAGCTAGCAGCTAAAGTAGCTTGAGCCTCTAGTCTTGATTCCGCCATGGTAAGGCAATAATACCACACAGCTTTGCAGGTCTACCTATTGTAGCTGTCTGCTGTCACTTAGGATCAGTGTCAAAATTGAAGCAAGCTGGAACTGTATGCTAGTCTTTGTGTTGGTGCTGTTGTTGGTACGTTTCCTTTTACCTTGCTGTGGAAAACAGCAGCCAGCTGTAAAACATGGTGGAGGCTCTGTCATGGTTTGGGGCTGCATTTCAGCCAGTGGTGTTGGGGATCTTATCAAAATTGATGGAATTATGAATGCAGAAAAGTACCATCAGATTTTGATCCACCATGCAAAACCATCTGGACAGCATCTGATTGGCAACAGCTTCATTTTTCATCATGTCAGTGACCCCAAACACACTGCCAGCGCATTAAAAGCATAACTGGACATAATAACACACAGTGGAACACTATCAGTCATGGATTGGCCTCCCCAGAGCCTGGACCTCAAAATTATTGAAGCAGTGTGGGATCATCTTGAGAGAGAACAAAACAAAAGGCAACATCCAAATAAGAGCTTTGAATGTCTTTTACGAAGCCTGGAGAACTATTCCTGAAGACTACTTAAAGAAATTACAATAAATCTTGTCTAAGAGAGTTCAGGCTGTGTTGACGAATAAAGGTGATCATCCAAAATATTGACTTTCAAGCTTGTTGGAACTGTACAAACTCTGTTTTTGCCTTATACTGTATACTGTATTTCCATGTGTTTGCAAATTTCATTAAATCACTGGGCCTATTTCCTATTTTTCCCATTTTTAGCAAAAATATTTTTAAAAATGAGGGGTGGCTCAAGACTTTTGCACATGAACCAGCCTTTACACAGAATTTCAGTAAGCTTTTGTGTCAAATTGCAAAATCTTTCTCCACTTTTCAACTGTGTACTCTGATTTGGGTGACATTGTCTGGAAAAAAAATTTCAGACTTCGTTCTTTTCGCCATTTTGTCAAAACCATGGTACAACCTGTCCTTTAGCATCAGTGTTGTGAACTTAGTATATGTTCTTGTGCAGATTAATTTTATGAAGGGCATTTTTTTTTTTACTCAAACTACGATCTTTGAGTGAAAACCAAGCCAAAACAAAGTTACTCTACCACCACCATTAAACATTTAATGATGATCATCAGTGAAGTACCCAGCCCTAGCTCAAACCCTCACCCTGTGCTTTGGAGAAAAGCAAAAATGCCTTTTCTTTTTTTTTAATAAACAGTTTGTGATGCATGTCAATTACAATGATCTTTTTTTGTCCCCTAGTTGCCAAGACCTGGGAGAACAACTGTTTAAAAACAAAAGTTAAATATTCTGGTAGCAGGGGATTAGAGGCCCAGATCTCCCTCTTCTCACCACCTTCAGATCTTCAGATGTTCTGTTTCCAAGCAAGCCGAGACGTATAATCTCTCCTGTGTGTGCTGGGGCTGCTCCGGGGTCTCCTTCCAGTTAGGCATGCCCGAAACACCTCCCCTAGGAGGCATCCAGGAGGTAGATAGTCAGAGGCTTGAACCACCTAAACTGGCTCCTTTCAATGTGGAGAAACAGTGGCTACTCTGAGCTCCACCTGTACCTTGTCTCTTAAGTATGAGGCCAGACCCCTTTGGAGGAAGCTCATTTTTGCTGCTTGTGTTTGCAGTCTTATTCTTTTTGTCACAGCTCATAGTCACAGGTGAGAATGGGAATGTGGCTCAACAGTAAATCAACAGCTTTGCCTTCACACTCAGCTCCTTTTACCGCAACAAACTGGCACAGCATCCATATCACTGCAGATGCTGCACCAATTCATCCTTCAATCTCATGCTACTTTCTTTCCACACTCCAGAACAAGACCCCGAGATACTCACCCTCCTCCACTTGGGAAAGCAACTCACCCCCAGTGGCACTTTATCCTCTTCCGGCTGAGAACCATGACCTCAGATATGGAGGTGCTAACTCTCATCCCAGCCGCTTCGCACTTGGTTGCAAACCACCCCAGTGCGAGGTGGAGGTCACCAGTCAGTGAAGTCAACAGGACAACATCGTCTGCAAAAAAGCAAACAAGCGATCCTGAGGGCAGCAAACCAGAAACCCTGGGCCTAGAAATTACATCCATGAATGTTATGAACTGAATCTGTGACAAAGGGCAGCCTTGGTAGAATGCAATACTCATCAGGAACGAGTCTGACTTGTTTACAGTAATGTGAGCCATGCTCTCAGTATGGTTGTACACAAACTGAATTGACTGTGAAAACATACTGATACCCCACACTCCTTAAGCACCCACCACAGGACTCCCAAGGGATGCAGCTGAATGCCTTCTCTAACACTTGGAGATTGGTTGGGCCAACTCCCACGCACCCTGAAGTATCCTTGAGAGGATACAGAGTTACTCCAGTGTTCTGTGACCAGGAAAAAGACTGCTGAAATTCTTCCCAAATCTGTGGCTCAAGGTTTACTTAGAATCAAAAGTAATGCAAATACAGGCACAATACCTTGTGGGATCACCTTTGTGCTCTATTTTAATCCTTGTGTTTAGCATAAGAGTGCCATCATAAAAAAAAAAAAAAAATTATTTCTACCATAAATTTCTAGAGGGGCAGGTTAATTGCTGTGGAACAGCAGTTACAGTACACAAGCATTACAGGGCCAGTATGAAGGCAGAAAATCCCCACACTAAAATAAAATGACCACAAGGAGTATGTCAGTGCTATAATGCTGGCTTCACGCTGTCTGACTGCTACTCTCACACATTTTGTCAGATATAACAAGTCCCAATTTTGCAACCATGCACAAGTCTTCTGACCTGCAGTGTAATTATCTCCCTCAGTGTCTGAAATTTCATCTTGCTTGAAGAGAAATTTGATTATCTCAAAAGACTGAATAAAACAGTGATTGAATGGTCAGGGTGGACGCATTTTGACAGTGTAATGCCGTGTGTGTGTGTGTGTGTTGTGAGAACACTGAGGTCACTGCAGAGGTAATCAGACAGCTATCACATGCAGACAGCTCCAAATATTGCCATGTTCCCCTTTCTTCGCGCTGAGATGCACATTTATGTTAATGCCACACTACTGTAGCGCAGTGTTGCCTCAGCATCACATTACTGGAGCGTGATGTTCCCTGCTCCAGGGCCAAACTCTCTGACTCTCTTTGTGTGTGTGTGTGTGTGTCTGTTTTCCAAATCTGTTTGCAAACTGCTGAGCACAAGCCAGGGAGTGGGTTCACACTGGATTAGCTCTGAGTTGGCTAAATACCAGATAGCAGAGATAACAGTGTTTGCGTGTGTGTCCACGGTGGAGAAGGGGGAGCGGGGGGAGTGGGGGGAAGGGCGCTGATATCAGCAGGAATAGAGGAAAACACTGATAAGACTTTTTCGGGATCTGCACTTCTAATGGTAATGACGGTTAGATGTTAACGAACACGGCTGATGTTTAGTGGCCTTTAGAGGTAAATGTTGTTTACAGAAAGCAAAGAAAGAAAGCGCCTTCATAGAATTTTCATTTTTCTTTTCCTCCCACCAGCTGGAGCCAAACCCAGTGGGAGGAGGCCGTCATCTTCGCTTTCCCTCCTTTCTGCTTGCTCTGTTTCACCTTTACTTCTTCTTTTCTCCCCAGGATTAAACCCATCAAGATGATGCTGCATCTCTTCGTTTCGTAGGAGGGGAAGGTGAATCGTAAAGGCTCTGCCTGTTCCCCAGCCGATCGATTGATGTTGAAGTGTTTACCTCACAAAGGGCTTCATAAATGGCTCGGCAGCTCGCGCTTTATGCAGAACACCGGGTGAATCTTTTACAGGTCTCCATTGATGTTGCTCGTTTTACGCGAGAAAGAAGACGCTAATCCCCTTGATGCGCACCAAACGGAGAGGAGGTGATATCTGTGGGGGCGAGAGGGGTGGACCTCCTGCCTGTCACCTAAACATAAGACAAAACAAAGCTGTCTCTGCTTCACCTCACAGCCAAGCTGCATGAACCAGAAAAAAAACAAAACAAATGCCAATAGATCTCCCGTAAAACCTTTAGCACTGAAGCAGGAAAACGCAGAACAAAACCACAGAGGCTGTTGAACATCCTTATTGACATATGAATTATGGTACAGAATCTATGGCACTATTTTTCTAAACACACGAGCCTCGCTAAGAGGATTGGCAGCCTCTAGCAGGCTCTATGCTACATGTTATGTATAGTATGTTACACATGTCATTAAAATTTGCTATAATGTGAAATCTGCTAGACCCTTTTATGGTCCAAAAGCAGGTTGGAGCAGTTTTTCCACTACTAAAAGGAGGAAGAGGCCTATTAAAGCCTGTTTTAAATGAATATTTTAGGACCTTAGAACTCTCCTGTATTTCAAAAAGAAAAAACGGTCAAAATTCAGTTCTTTCATTATATTTCTGAAGGTAACACCTTGTGTTTGGCTTTGTTCACTACAACATGAGGCTGCTAAAACTGATAAACACAGTGTGCAAACACTGATTAGCTTACCTCTGGATCTTAAAAGCCTCATTCGCACTTTTCATTTTACGCCCTTTTTTTTCCCCTTTTTTTTTGTTAGCTATTCCAAAGGTTTAGCTACCAAACTATAACCACTTTAGGCCGTGCTTGGTGGCTGATAGCCTTACCATGCAGCCTTTAGCGCTTCTGCTACTCTGGCCTACAATGCAGGAACGCTGCTGCTTTGCTTTGGACGCTTTTGTGTTTTTTCATTATAAGCTCAAGTTTTACCTCATGTACTTAAGCCTATTTTTTGCTAATACTGCACTGTTTAACTGTTTTGTTGCTTTTCTGTTTAACAGACTGACTTGGCATTAGTTAAAAGTACAGTCGGCTCTTCCATTTTACCTTTTTTTACCTTTTCTTTATGTTTTACTGAATTTTGTGTAATTTGTCAGGTCATTATGAGCCTTTTTTAAAATCTGAGCTGTGTGTATTTGTGATGTAAATGAAGGTTTGTTTAATTTGGCTCATAATTTGCTCATTAGGTTCCATGTTATTGACATTATTTGCCATTTATTTGGAGCATGGTGCTGCGTGGTTAACTACCTTATGCCACTTACATTTTCTTATTTTGTTGGAAATGTAATTTTGCATTATAATGTGTTTGCTATTAGGGTCAGCTGCTAGATAGATTTAGAAGCTAATATATAGTGTCTTACCTTAAGTAAGGATAGACCAGATAAGCCTTTGTTCAGTACACTGCACTGGTTTATCTCCAGTTGCCACTGAAGTTCATCGCAAATGGGACCAAACTCCTTAACAGGTTTTTCACTGTACATATAAAAGAGAAGATACGCTGTCCAGACACACTTGAGTATACCAGAGTATCTTTATTGCCTTGTCTGGGCCAGTTCCACTGATCTTTCATGAGCAAAACCGACTTTGCGCTTGCAGATTTTTTCTAGCATCTGGCACACAAACATTTCCTTTTATTCATTCTTCTGCCAGGTGTACCCGATATTTCTCAGAAAGCAACAAACTTGCTCTTTTCCCTTCATGTCAAGCCAGGTATTGGACGTTTTGCATTCTTCCATTTATTTTGAGTCCAGCCCTGTGGCAGGTCGCTACATTGGAGACTTTCTAGTGAACCTGCCAGGGTATTTTCCATATCAGTCCTGGGCCCTGCTGTGGAAGTTCAGTCAGTATAATATCCAAGCAGTAAGCTGAAGAACCAACACAAACTTCTTTAGCTGCCTGTTCACTGTCATTAGGAATTTATTAATTTTATTTTTTTATCTTTCCTCTTAACTTTTGACAGTAAAACCAATATTTGCAAAGAGTTTTTTGAGATTTTAAATTCACATTATAGATAGCAGAAAAATAAAGTACCTTTTTTGGGAAGAAAAATGCAAATAGTTTTTTATGTGTGTCTTTGAAACACGAGTGTCTTTATTTAATTTTTTTTATTTTTCGTCCCCCACCTGCCAAGACATTTCAGGCAAAGATTTTTCATTAGATACACCTGTTCCACTGCTTGTCACCATAAACATACAGTCAGCCAATCACATGGCAACAACTCAGTGTATTTAGGCATGTAGACATGATAAAGATAACCTGCTGAAGAAACTGAGTATCAAAATGGGGAAGAAAGGTGATTTAAGTGATTTTGAACATGGCATGGTTGTTGGTGTTAGATGGGCTGGTCTGAGTATTTCAGAAACTACGGATCTACTGGGATTTTTCCACACAATCATCACTGGGGTTTACAGAGAATGGTCCAAAAAAGAGAAAATATCCAGTGAGCGGCAGTTCTCTGAGTGAAAATGTCTTGTTGATGTTAGAGGTCAAAGGAGAATGGCTAGATTGCTTCAGGCTGATAGGACGGCGACAGTTACTCAATTAACCACTCGTAACAATCAAAGTATGCAGAAGAGCATCTCAGAATGTACAATCTCACACCCAGTGCCATTCCTGTCAGCTAAGAACAAGAAAATGAGGCTATAGTTCACACAGGCTCACCAAAATTGGACAATAGAAGATTGGAAAAATGTTGCCTGGTCTGATGAGTCAACATGAAAACATGGATCCATCATGCCTTGTATAAATAGTTTAGGCTGCTGGTGGTATAATGGAGTGGGGGATATTTTCTTGGCACACTTTGGGCCCCTTAGTACCAAATGAGCATGGTTAATACACCACAGCCTACCTGAGTATTGCTGCTGACCATGTCCGTCCTTTATGACCATGGTGTACCCATCTTCTGATTGCTGCTTCCAGCAGGATAATGTGCCACAAAACTCAAATCATCTTCAACATGGTAAAGAGTTCACCGTATTCAAATGGCCTCCACAGTCACCAGATCTCAAGCCAGTGGAGCATCTTTGGGATGTGGTGGAACGAGAGATTCCCACACACCCTAACTGTGTGATGCATTCATGTCGATATGGACCAGAATCTCTGAGGAATGTTTCCAGAACCTTGTTGAATCTATGCCACGAAGAATTAAGAGAATTATGAAGGAAAAAGAGGGTCCAAACTGGTACTAGAAAGGTGTACCCAATGAAGTTCCCAATGAGTGTATTTTGATAGCATGGGATTATGGATTAAATATATATTCATGTCATTAATGCTCTGATTTCAGCATTATTTTAAAAATTCTAATTTTTTTAAAGCTACCTCAAAACTAGAACGGCACTCGGACAGTGACAAGGCCAATGCCCTCTTTAAAATTCTTAACATCCTTACGGTCCCAAGTGACCCATCTAGGGTTAGGGTTAGGATTTGGATTTTGTTAACATCTACGTGGATTTGCAATACTCGTGGAAAAGCTTTTAGCACAAAGACTGTATGTCAAAATGTATCAGTTTTTATTTGAAATATAAAATCTTTTAGTTTATGAAAATTTGCCTATTTAGTACAACCCTAATCCTAGCCCTAATCCTATGTGTCACCAATGACCTGCTGTATGTTTGTCCCTTTTCCTGTATGTGGTGAGTTTGGTAGTTTTTATGCAATCTTAGTGACAAAAAAATAAATAAATAAATCTGGGATTTTTAGAAGGTCCTATCTGTCAGTTTAGGGGACCTTAAACTCCTCTAAATATTTTACACACTGGCTGTCCAGACTGTTTTCACCAGAAAACAAAGTAACAAAATTGGTTCAGTCAGGTTTAAATAATGTCTTTAAAGAAGGAGGAGGAGGAGGGTGACTGGGCGGAGCATGGACTGACCGGAGTTGACATCCCATCTTCTACACTCAAAGCTGGATTTTACCTCTTATCCAGGCCTCAAACATGACAGTTATCTACTCCCAGCCCTGCCCAAGTTTTACTTGCCTACACGTCATCTTAAATCCTATAAAGAAGGGATGCCAATTTAGCACACCATTCATACTGGTCATTTAGGAATGCAAAGATAAATGCAAATCGGGTAGTTAAATACGAGGCGAGATGACGTTAATCAGAAAAGTCATTTTAAATCTTTAGAAAAAAAGCACTGGTGGCTTTGAAGGGTAGCTGAAATTGTACTTTATGTCTTTGTCACCTTCAGGCACATCCACACATGAGACACACACGTACCCGAGACTCATCTTTATGTGCAAGAGTGGAAAAAGAGACGGCTCGAGTCTCCACCAAATCCCTAAAAGCTGTCATTGACTTCAAACACTATGAATTCTTTACAGTAGAGTGCCTCTGTCGAGTGACAGAGCTGTCTGCCTTTATTTTTTCTATAGGATCCTTTTGATATGGCCTCTGCAGTCCAGAATCTGTGCCTCACTGTATAAGGACCAAGGCAATTTAAATTCGTCTGAAAGTAAGCTGGAACAGGACAGTCACACTAACACCTCGTCAGACTGAAACTTTTATGGAATTCCTTAGGATGGGAAAACAGATTTGAGTGAATGTTAAATATTCACATGGCAGAAAGAGAAACTCTAAGTACACTACATATCGCTCCACTGAATGATCATTTACCAACTTAAACAGCGCATTCATTTTCATGAAGCATGTGTAATTTATGAGTGGTGTGGGATTGCACGCGTCTATCAGTGTCAGAGTGACATGTGTGGGGCGATAATCTATTCTGTGACCCAAATTTATGCGGTGAAAATCTACAAAAACCGCTATCCAGCCCTCCCATCCGATTTCACAGCACATCACTGTCAGCGCGATATACCGCGCACGCGCGTGTGCGCCTCTGAAGGAGAGAGCATGATAAAAGGAGCGTGTTATCCATCTTATCCATAGGAGATGTTTTGAAAGGAATTCTGTTATTAATAAATGCATGAGAGTCAACAGAAAAAGCAACATTCTGCGGCTTAGCAAAAATTATAAAAACAGAAAAGAAAAAAAAAGTTGGAGAAGGGGGGGAAAGCTCCTTGTTAGCATTCTCTTAGACGCTACATGCGCTGGGAGGTATGTTCTCATTGAGAGGCATATTATCTCTGGTCAGCTTTCCTATCTATTATTCACAGCTCTGTGAGAAACACTGGTGGCTAGAAGAACAGCAGTCACTTACAATATATCCCGGAGCAACGGCGCCCCTATTCATGTGCAAAAGAAACCTTAATAACCACGGCCGGAGATAGAGGAGAGGCTGCAAAGTTGGCAAAAGCTTGTGGAAGCTTTGATTTCCAGGACTACTGTGGATTCAACACAAACTAGATTAAACCAAAAAAAATGAGATGAGAGATTTTTCTAATGTATTATTCACTGGCAGGTAGTGCATGGGTATTGTGTACTGGAAATGTCCAATAAAACGGGATCTTGTTTGTGCTTTGAGGGAATCTCCTTTAGTCTTTTTTTGTCATCTATTTTAATCTACAGCTGACTTTACAGACAACAAACAACTTCTGCAGCTTAGCGCTTTATTGAAAACCTGCAGGACACGCAGAAGCGCGCGCGAGTCCTACGCGTCCGCTGGTGTCCAAGGATGATTGAGGATTCACGCTTGAAATGTTAATAAATTGAAGGGGAAATTGCTTTGTGTTTATCTGTAATATGACAAAACACCTCTGCTGTGATCCCCGCCGCATGTTCTAAGCTTCCTAACACACGAGTGGCATTTCAAATGCAAATTCCCCATTGTGCGTGAGCTTATTAGATAATATGTAAACACAATATGTGCCATCCATGTGGACGATGAAATATGTGACTCCACACCGACAAACACATCTTTTTGTGATACTGAATGTTATATAATGTAAGCGAGGCTCCATCTTGTAAGGATGCAATCAATTTTACGTATAAGGTTGAGCTATTTTCACGTCTACCTTTGATAAAAAGTTTTAAAATAAACAGTTTGCGTACCTCCTACCTTATGAGATTTTGTAAATCTGGTTGTATGGAAACACATTTGCCTTTGAGTGTTGTCATAGCAGGGAGTGAATATTTAACAAGCCAAATAGTCTTTTTTTTTTTTTTTTTTTTTTTTTTTTTTTTATTTATTTCTTTTCT